>JANHGN010016938.1:0-105856 GCA_024605025.1 Megaceryle maxima
ATCAGCTCTTTTCCCTGCTACTGTTGTGCTTTGGCTGAAAGAACTTAACCACATTTAAAAGTCTGGAAGAAAATCCTAAAGATAGTGCATTGGTGATAACATGCAAGCTTGTGCTACTGAAATAAGTTATTTATTGTGGCTTGGGAGAGAAGTGTCTGACCAAATGGATGCTTTATCGCGGCCTGACACAGAGGCTCCTTGTCTTGCAAGGGCAAAATGACAAGTTCCTCTATGAAGATCTCACTGGTGCAGCCCCGAGCAGAGCAGAGCAGAGGGCTGTGCTGCTTACCCTGCTCTGTACAGTCATCTAGGGGGAGCTGTAAGTAGTGGCAGTACTTTTTCTAGTGGTTACTCAAATCCAAGAATCCTTTAGAAGAGTAGCAAGTGGGTTGAAATAGATTTTCACCCCACACAGGATTATGGTGCTTCTGTGGTATTTGCTGTGTGGATTTTAAAGCACTGCAGAGTCAAAAGTGCCAGGAAAACTTAAGTTTCCAGTGACTTTTCAGAAGTATCAAAGTATTGATTGAATGCAGATAAGTTTTCATCACTCTGTTTTGTAAATTGGTCCCATCATGAAGTGCTCCATTCAAAAGCTTCTGTATCCAGTATACAGCATTGCAGGGGGTGATCAGCTGCGCCAAGGAACCAGTTCGGTGTGATGGAGGCATCAAAGCTTTGTATGGTGCTTTTTCTGAGCACAATCAATAATTAAAGAAGGACCTGGAGATCTTGTTCTTGCCCTTTGGTTGGGTTTAATGCATGAGGTTAGAGCAAGGGAGTGATGAGACTAAGTCTGCAGGAACTCTTCATCTCTCCTGCTTGTTTTGATAGCTTTAAATTATGTGGTACCGTGTCATATCTGTGTTTCCGCTTTCCCCTTTCTGAAATGAAAAGTGGCCGTTTCTGGAGTGTTTTGAAATCTTGTACGCAGAAAGCACTCCCATATCCTCAGAAGAAATCCGTGTTCTGAGCTCCATTTGCAGTCTTAATTCTTTAGAAAGGAAAATAATTACATTGACTGAAAAGTCTGGTTAATGGTTTGGAGAACAGGTTTCTGTGATTGTATTTCTTGTGCGATTTTCTTTTTTTTTCCCCCCACATTCTTTTTAGACATCAGAGTTTCTTTTGCTCGAGGATTGGCGAGTGTTGCCTCTGAAAGGCTTGTGATGTCTTTCCAGAGTTGCCATCTCCATGCATACCTGGGGAGGATTCTTGCTCTGTGTTACGGGGAAGCTGGAAGTGCAATTTCTATTCCATGTGGCCAGCTGAGAAGTCAGGTTCTCTGTGCTGCAGCTGAGTAGAGGTGGTGTTTTCCCATACCAGAGGGTTTTTATGTGCCAAGGATGTGTTTTTCAAAGAAATGCATGCATGTAAATCAGTCTGTGTTTATGATTGTAATTTCAGGGTGTGGTTATACCAGGCTGGCTTTTTCTGTACTTGAATTCATGAAAACAAGCAGCAACAACAAAAGGGGTGAAGCAAAAGGAGTGCTGAGGAGACAGGGAGTGTGTACTTCTAAAAGTGGTGATTAGGGAGGGTAGCTCGGTGCCTCTTTCTCCCGCCTTTGCGAGGCCCTGTGTCTGTTTTAAGCTGCTCCAGGCACTGCAACCTAGTCTCGGCAAGCGTGTCAGCGTGAGGCACCTCGAGAGGGGGAAAGGAGAGGGTGGCCTGTTTCTGCCCTTTGTGTGTGTGTGGGAAGTGGAATGACATGGAGTTTGGCTTTCCACACAGCTTTTTAAACCCATAGCCTCCCCGAGCCTGAACTGAGGATGCTTGTTTGCCATTAGACCAGAGGTTTTGTTGTTGCTTGTATCCCAGAAAGAGGTTTCTCCTGGCTCTATTTATGAGGCAGTGCTGTTTGAGCTGGCTGTGATTGGGAGGAATGAGGGAGGCAGTGAATGTTGTGCCCTCTTGTTTTTCTCTTGTACAGGAAGAAAAAAAGCCGAGGAGCCTGTCCTCCTCCTCTGAGTCAGCTGTGGTTACGGTTTGCTGAGTAGGCGTGCATGTTTTGAAGGGAAAAGCAGCTTCAAATTAAGTCAGCTAAATACTGCGCCCAAATAAGTTTGGGGAGGTTCCCGCACCTTGGACCTACTCTTGCTAGAGCTGACAGTTTAGGGTAGAACTGGTTTATGATAATGACTAAAACTACTGTATGCGCTCGGTAATTCTTTAAATAGGAAAACAAGTTCTGTGCCTTGGCGAGTTTTCCATTTTGATAGCTGTTGTTACCACAGTAAGTTGAGGTACTGAGTTGCAGTGAGAATGTAGGATTTAAGTATTACACCAGTAGTATGATCTCCCTTCTGTAGGTGCATCCAGATCTTTCACAAGTGCGTATGCACATTGCTTACCCTTCTGTTAGCATCTTATGTTGACTGGCTTGTGGTCACCCTGAAAAAAGAGGGTCTGGAAGAGGACTTGGTAAAATGAGATGTTAACCAGGGAGGCGGGGATGAGCATCTTCTCTGGGGAAATAGAAGGAAAAAGATACCCAAGGAGTTCTGCAGGAATCTGACTTCACAAAAAATTAATCTGAAAGTTGATAGGTAAATGTGATCATATTATGAAGCAGCACTCTCCCAGTATTAGAAAATGACACACAGAGGAAAAAAACAATTCCCCCACTCTTGTGTTTGGCCTGTCATTGTCTCACAGCAAGATTATTTAGTTGAGAACTTCAATTTAAAGAAAAACAAAAACAAAGAAACTGATCTGTGAATGTTTGTCTTCAGCAAATGCCTTAAGAATGTACACTTCAAGTTTGTGAATAGTCCTGTTGGTATCGACTGAGTACTCCAGGGAAGTGAGAACTAACTTCAGTTGGCACCAGTTCTTTCCATATGAAAACAACCGTGTGCTCTGTGAGGTGTTCTGCTGCTCCTTTCCTCCAGAATCAACTGTGGAAAGTACTGGGACACTTCAGTGAATTTTTAACTGAATCACACATAGATGCTTTTAGGCCAAGTGGTGACACCTGCAGTCTCAATTATCAGTACAGCATTGAAATATCAGCTATAGGTCATGAGAAGTGGACTGACAGGTGGGTGACAAGATTGGAAGTCCAAGAATATCACAGTGTCCAAGTAGCAATAAAATGTTGCTGAGATAAAATGGAGGTGAGGTTCCTGTTCTAGCTGTGACTCAAGGACCTTGTGCAGGGGTTCAGTGTTAGGACACAGGAAGCAGCTGATACTGGCTTGATTTCTTTTTTCTTTTCTTTTTTTTTTTTTTTTTTGCATGTGATCTCTCCAGTATCTTGCAGAAAAGCCTGGCTCAACTGTACACCTTCTGATGGGAACTGGTTGTTGCCACTGTGACAGGAAATGTTAATTCCTTACTTTTGTCTTTAGTTGCTCTATCTTTTCTAACAGAAATAATCTGTTCTTATTCTGTGACAGAAATGGAAATTAATTTGCTCTGCTGTTTTTATCTTATCTTTTTTTTTTTCCTGCTGAAATGAACATCATATGATTTGTGGTGGTTACTTTTTGGACAAAGTGATCTGAAATGAAACGTAAATGATACTGTGTATTTTGCCAGCACAACTGGAGTTGGAAGCGTACATCCTGTTTGTCATTTGTTTTGCTGTTTCATGAGGACTTTGATCATGGTGAAGTTGCAAGAAAGTACATAATGATGTTTAAGTGGAAGAGGAATGTATAAAAGCTGGTTTACTTAGTCATAAGCCAGTGCTCAGCCAGCGTAAGAGACTTTGAGCTGCCACTTCTGGGAAAAACAAAATGAAACAAACAAACAAAAAAAACAACAGAAAAATATGTGGGCTTTCTGGCTGGATGAAACATTAATATTTTTGATGGATACTAAATACAAAGCTGTCTCCTCTAGAGTTTCTGTTTCAAGGTGAACAAGTTACTTCCATCACCGAGTGTTTTCTTGGGTCTTGGTGGCTTGCTGAGATTTGAGACCAAGTCTCCTCTTGAAAGATACAATCACTTGCACTTGCAGTTTGTGGCTTCTGGTTTTTGTACTAGAAGCTTTCAGTTAGCTATAGAGTATAGGGGACTGTTTTGTGGGTGGTGGTGTTTGGGTAGATGTGATGTGGGTATTCTGCGGACCCTCCAGGACCAAAAGCATATCCCTTACGCCGCTTGAGGTTGCGGAGGATCGAGGTTAAGGTGGAGAATGAGTCTTTCAGATTTTCTTGTCTTCTGTACTGAAAATACCTGATTCATGAACTAGAGGAAAACCTGTGATTTATAGGCTACAAAAAAACCCAAGTGTGGTGCTTATCTGAAAAGTTTGATCTGCCTTTGATAGTAACGAGCAGGGTGTTGCAGATCTTTAAAGTATGACGTGCTCCGGAGTTAGGGTTTTTCCATAACCTGAATGGGCTATTTCACTTCTGAGGCTGTCCAGAGACTCTCTCTCATCGTGAATTACCTCCGCTGAAGGACTTACTTTGGGGGCAGATGCACAAAATTTAAGGAAAACCAAGCAACTTCCTCCTTACTAGGTTGTTTGCTAAAACGTTGTGCTATGCAGCAATAATCAGAGGTTTATATACAAGGAAGCTTCAAGGCAGTGCTGTGGAAAAGGTTGATCATTGTGCACTGTTTTCTCTCATAAAAGTGGTTCTTTGTAAGTTGTGATGTAGCACTGCTTCAATGAACAAAGCAAAGTTACGTACACACGCATACATAGTGTGTGTACACAAACATACCTATAAATACAAACATTAGTATTAACTTTAGTTGGTACTTTGAAAATGTGGTCAGTGCACAACAGCTTACTTAGCTCAAGGCATGTGGCCTTGTGCATCGAGAGAGTCTGACTGGTGTGTGTGTGTGTCTTGGTCAAACAGAAATTTCAGTTTAGACAAATAAGACCAAAGAAGCAGCTGAACAGGCGCTATCCCCTGATTTCTCTCTTATGCCATTTAAAGCAACGACACAGGAATGTGTTCTGCTTTGCAAATACTGTACCTTACTCTATTCCTTGCTGTTGAAGTGCCCTGTACTGCAGGAGGTACAGATGAGGTATGCAGGAATTCTGTGTTACGCTTGTGCTCTTAAGAATTTTCTGTCCTTGCTGGTGCTA
The DNA here is from genome assembly GCA_024605025.1 of Megaceryle maxima. NCBI lineage: Eukaryota > Metazoa > Chordata > Aves > Coraciiformes > Cerylidae > Megaceryle > Megaceryle maxima. The sequence continues at coordinate 5,062 of JANHGN010016938.1, forward strand.
TTTTAAAGAAAGCAGTTCCACAAAGGTGAGTGGAAACTGTGCCCATAGAAAATCAGTGCTGGGACATTCATCAAGAAATGTTCTCCTGCAGAACCTTGTGGGTTCAACCATTTATTCTGGTGTATAAAATCTTTGGTGGTCACCTGTGGGGAACAACAGTTGCAAATGATATGCCTCAGATGCCAGTGGGAATTTCTCCCCGATGTATGCTTTAGACTTACACAGGTAACTCACAATATTTTACCCATAGTTCTTTTGGGGAGAGCTGCCAGCTGTGGTTTATGTCTTTGGATCTGATAAGACTGTGCCTGCTCTTCACAGGCCATGACTATGGGTAAAAAAAATTGTCTTCCAAGTTTCATGGATGTGTGACGAGGGAATGGAACTTGAGAGGGGATGTGGGGTGGAGGGGACACCTCCTGCATTTTTTGAGTGCCTTTTTTTTTGTGAATCTGATCAAGTTGATATGTGCATGAAGTAAGCAGTCATCTCTCAGGAGTTTTACTGCCTGTCTTTGGTAACTGAGTACATCTAGGTGGGTCAGATGTGGTAACGGTTACATGGTTGGGAGTTTGGAAACCCTGCTTTCTTTTGAAATGCCTGTGAGATGATGGATTAGCACTGATCTTGCACCATCTCATAGCACTTTGTGGGCACTTTTATGAAACTTTGAAATACCTTGCACCTTTAATCCATTTCAGTCAAGTTTGAACTTGTGTTAATTTAAGGTCTCTTTTTATTTTTCTAGTCTAGAGAGAAAATTGTTTTGGCTATAAAGATGTAGCTGGGATCTTGGGTTAGTTCTGCTGTACCTATTTTTCCACTAGAGTGAATGTGATCTTTCCTTTCTTCCTTGCAGTGTAAACTGAACAAATTAGCAGGGCAGGCCTTCTTTTCCTGCTTGGGAGTTGGTCAAATGCCTGCTCTCACATGCTGTTTGGGCTGGGGGCCCCTCTGGAGGTTTAGCAAAACGGAAGAGAGATGTTATTTGTCATCTTTTACATTGTCAAATTATTCTAATTTTGGAATAAGGAACTGCTTTCTTAAGGGAATTACTTATCTGCTTGGAAAGTTGGCTGTAAAAGTAAGTCTGTTATTAAATGGCTTTGTAAGAAGTGGATTAAAACTTCCTGATTTATTGTTCAGCAGGAGAATTGTTCATTGTTCAGCAGGAATTTATGTTTGTTTAGCAGGAGAATCAGAAATGAGTAACTCACAGTGATGGTGACAATTTCAATAAGCTATTTATTTTTTGATAATGAAACAAGGTCCTTGGTCAGGCCTTGGCCCTCTTTGTCACCTGTCATTAATTACTCAGTTTTTAGGCAGTGCCTATCGATGTTTTCGTAGAATCATAGAATGGCTTAGGCTGAAGGGACCTTAGCGATTATCTAATCCAACCTCCTCACCATGGGCAGGGACACCTCTCAACTAGACCAGGTTGCTCAAGGCCTCATCCAGCCTGGCCTTGAACACCTCCAGGGAGGGGGCATCCCCAAGCCCTCTGGGCAATCTATCCCAGAGTATCACCACCCTTGTACTGAAGAACTTTTTCCTAAGATCCAATCTAAACTGATTTTTCCCTCAGTTTAAAACCATTTCCCCTCATCCTAGCGTTGGACACTCTTGTGAAGAGTTGCTCTCCAGCCTTCCTGTAGGATACCTTCAAGTATTGCAAGGCAGTTATAAGGACCCCTCAGAGTCTTCTCTTCTCCAGGCTGAACAATCCCAGCTCCCTCAGCCTATCCTCATAGCAGAGGTGCTCCAGCCTGTGGATTGTCTTTGTGGCCTCCTCTGGACTCGTTCCAACAGATCTATGTCCCGCTTATGGTGAGGATACCAGAATTGGACACAGTATTCAAGGTGGGGTCGCACAAGAGCGAAGAGGGAGAATTGCCTCTCTTGATGCATCCTAGGATATGGTTGGCCTTCCGAGCCACATGAGCCCAGTGCCAACTCACGTTGAGCTTCTTGTCAATCAAGTCCACCACCAAAGTCCTTCTTTTCAGGGCTACTATCAACCCCCTCTGTACCCAGTCTGTAATTGTGCCTGCGATTGGCCCTGACAGATGCAGGACCTTGTACTTTGACTTGTTGAACCTCATGTAGTTTGCATTGGCCCATTTCTCACGCCTGTCGAGGTCCCTCTGGACGGCATCCCTTCCCTCAGGTGAGCCCACCGCACCACGCAACTTGGTGGTGTTGGCAAACTGGCTGAGGGTGCGCTTGATGCCATTGACCGTGTTGGTGATAAAAGATGTTGAACAACACTGGACCCAGAACAGATCCCTGAGGAGCTCCACTTGTCACTCCTGGATGTCTCCACCTGGATATCAAACCATTGATCACAGCTCTTTGACTGTGACCTTCTAACCAGTTCCTTATCCTTTGGGTGGTCCATCCATCAAGTCCATGTCTCTCCATTTTAGAGACAAGGATGTCATGTGGGATGGTGTCAAATGCTTTGCACAAGTCTGGGTAGATTGCGTCAGGTTTTTCTTAGCATTCCTACATCTGTGCAAGTCCTGAGCATAACAGGTGGATTCTTTACCTCCCTTTGTGTATCTTCCTCACTCTTGTGCATGCTTTCTATTTAATTTTTCTTCTTCTTCTTAGAAATTCTCCTTTGTAACTACAAACAGTACACTGTATTGCCTGTGATTTATTAGTACTGATATTGTTACGGCACGTTGGAGTCTTGTTCTACCTACTTTAAATGTTCTGAAGGAATTCTGAGCTGCAAATAACATGAAGACAAAGGTAAAGGAGTAATAGAGTTACCTATGCACGCATGGGTGCTGGGGATGCTTTGCATAGCTTTTCCATTGTTTTTAAGCTAGCAAAATTTGAGGTGATAATTTCTTCTTGAAATCTGGTTTGTTTCTCTTTATACATACACGAGATTCTTTTCTTAGCAATCCCCTACGCAGAGTGAGGACAAAGGCAGGCTGGCAGGAGTGGTGCTGCTGCCACCCAGGCTGAGCCTGCTGGCACCTCTCTTGTCTGATGTGCAGGCACCTCCATCGCTGCAAAGCCACTCGTGGTAAACAACTCTGCAAAGGGCTGCTCACTGTCCCAGATTTCAGCTTGAGGAAGTGGTTTGAGAGCAGAGGTGAAGAGTGGATGGCTACAGAGAAGTAACTAAACACTTCTTGGGGCAGGTTTTGTCCCCCCGTCCACGTGTCTGTGAGGGGCACGCGCCGCGCGCGCACGTCGGTGCCGTGCTGGGGCTCTGCAGCTGGAGCTGCTGGGCAGCCATTTATGAATGAGGCACCAGAAGGGGGAGGAGGGGATTTCAGCTACAATAACAGCCTGCCACCGGCTTTCATTCACTCCTTGCAATCTCTGTGTAATTGATGCTGTATTAATAATACTACGGCCTATTTATTTAAAACAAAACACAACCTCCATTTTTCTAATTGAATGTGTTGTGTGACTTACTTTCCTTCCACGCTTTTGCCTTCTGCATCTCTTCCCCTTTCCCCCCTGAAGCCCACCCGCATGCTAAAGGTCACAGCTGCTGATTTTACTTTTTCTTCAAAACTAACCAGCGGACGGCCCCGCTGCCGCATTTCTCTCCTAGCGCGGTTGGGAAGCACGGGCAGAGCTCGGCACCTCATGGCTCCCCTCGCTCGCCCCTGAGTGTGCTCCATGCTGTCCTGCATCACCAGCCCTTGACATGGCTCCTGTCAGAGGAAGCATCGGTGCCTCCACGGGGAGGAGAGCTGGGTGCAGGGGGACTGTGGGTTGCGCAGAGCTCTCCCTCCTTCCTCTTTCTAGCTACTTTAGGTAGCCCATTATTTTCGGCACTTCAGACGCCTTTGTTGTGACTGAATTGAAGCCGGGTGACAATGGCACCCTTGCTTCCTATTCGCAGCAAAATGAAGAGACAGGCCATTGTCCCGAGCATAATTGAGCCTCTATCAAAACAGAAACACAAAGAGATGGGCAACTCAGTTAAAGCTGTTTGTTTGAGCTGTAACAGTGGAGGCTGTTTAGGACTAGAAACCTAATTACCAAGAGTAAGCTTTTTAAAGCCAGTGCAGCATCCCTTCTTAATTTAAGGCATGCAAGTTAATTTTTTTTTTTTATACTGAATATTACTTTATTTACAAGCAGCGATATTGCTGATAGCACCTCACATAACACTTTGCAAATATGAATTTTTTTTTTTAAACCCAAGCCAAGTTCCCAGGCACTCACAAGTTCCAGCATCAAGAATATCTCCTCAGCTTAAACAGCTAAGCCAGATGTTTCAAAAAAATACTTAACTTGTAGTTTTCATTTGCCCCAGTAAAGATGTCCTATTAGTTGTTGTTCTTCCTGTCTTCTGAAGACTCAGAACACAGTCATTTTCCACTTTCTGCTGCATAAAGTGCAGCATTTTTCTGTAACCCATCTTACAAGAACTGCCATAAAGTGGCCAAAAATAACCCATATGTAAGTTCATTTTCTTAGCCTAGCTGGGAATCTTTTCAAGTCATTTCCACTGCAGTGGTCATTTGTCAGCTGCAGGAGAGTGAAAAAAAAATTGTGCCAAGTAGTGGCAAGTTGATGCTGCTGCTCATCATCCTCCTGATTAACAGCCCAGTCTCTTTTCTGATCATCTGCAAATAAAAGGTAGTGCACATGGGATTAAAGCAATAAAAAAATCCTCCTATATTGTTATTGCCAAAGAAGTGGGTATTTTCATCATCAGAGGATGTGCTGGGATTTAATCCATTTAGCCTTGTGTGAAGTAAATGGTAATTTCTTAGGAGGTATTGAAAAAGTGTGTGAATTGTGCTGTGCCCAATATGTGCGAGGGGGCAGATTTTCCAATAAGAAAAATCCCAGTAAAGAGCTGCGATCTCCAGACCGGACTGTGACTTTAGAAAGACTTATTTGGCCAGAAACTGATGAAAAGGAAATAAGTCGAGGGAAACTTAATTTCCTGCTTGTGGTTCGTTTGTTGTGGGGTGTGGGTGGTTGTTTGTTTTTTGTGATCCTTTGGGAATTATATCCAGTGGGAGTGAATTGTCCTGGGGTAAGGGGGAAGGTTTATCTTGCTTTTTTCCCCATTAGTATGATGATTCTGAAATAATTTAAAAACTAGGTAGGCATTCTACATTTTGGGGAGAAATGCTGTTGGTTGAAATTGGTTGAATGTGCTGTTGAGCATCTCCAAATGCTGATGGCTGACGTTGTGAAGTGAGGGGAAAGTGGAAACATCATCAGTTGTGTGGATAAGAGTTGAGTAGAGGTCCCCTCAGAGCAAGACTTGGCAAACTTGGCTGTTCTTCCATCCCAGCCTGGATATAGTCTTATTTGCTTTTGTTTGTTGTGGTGGTGGTGTTGTGTTTTTGTTTGTTTGTTGTTTGGTTGTTTGGTTGGGGTTTTTGGTTGGTTGGTTGGTTGGCTGTGTTTTTTGTTTTGTTGTAAATTTCTTTTTCCCCCCCCCCGAGAGTCAACCAAAACAACACTTTCCTTCCTTGTGAGTGTAGGCTGCAGATGTGTTTAATGTGACTGTCACCAAAGTGGTGCACAGGCCTCTGCAAAATCCTGTTCTAAATGCTTTAGCCAATTTTTAGGGCCAGTTTTTATTTAAGTTTTCCATAAACAAGGAAGATACTGGAATGGTTTTAGTTTCTTTTCTGGAAGGACCTTCTCAGTCTCCCTTGCTCTGCGGTTGTGTATCACTTCTGTTGGCAGAAGACTCAACAAAGCACACAGCACTTCAATATTTTGTGAGAATGTTGGCTTATTGGTGTAGTTCAGGAGATATCCTTGATGCTGGAACTTAAGATCTCTTGTGGGCCAGGCTCAGAAAAAAACCTGCAGCTTGGAGGTAGATGATTTGTGAGTTGTCATCAGTGATATTGCTACTTGTAAATTCTTGCCTAGCTATTTTTAATATTTGGAAATGTGCAAAACCTGTCAGTATGCCAGTTTTATAAAACTGTTGAAGAAAGTGTAGGAAAAGGCTCATCTTGCACCTTGTAAGTGAGCTCTTCCTGACAAGGTTAAATAAGCGGACTCTGAACTCCAGCGATCAAAGGCGGGCACGCTTCGCCAACGAATAACTTTAGAGGTTTAGCTCCAGGCAATGTTCAGCGGTTGCCCTCCAATTCTGAGCCCTCTGCTAATAATACTCCTTTCTCCTATTCTGAGATTTACCTAGTTGCCCATTAGGGACTAGGATTTGGGAAGGGAAGTGGGGAGGGATGTGTTTGTGGCTTTGCAGTTTCAGACATGTTCTTTGGGGGTTTATAAGCTATTTAGTGAAACTGAGCTGAAACAAAGAAGGAAAATACCTCTTAGTTTCCTCATATTAATATATTATTAAACAAACAAACCCATAACAATTGTCAGTTATTTTTGTTATGTGGAAAATATATAATTTTATTTTGTGGTTATCTTTTATTGAAATGAAATTAATCTGTTGCCAATGGTAGACTAAATGAAGACTGAAAGGAGATAGGGGAAATCCCAGATTTTCTAATCTTTATATCTAGTATGAGCTAAGCCTCTATTCTGTGCTTGTTAGGTGATTTCCATATGAGCAGCTTGAGCATAACAAAATTAAAGATTCAGAATGAGCCCATGGGGTAAACTGGTGGACTATTTCTGTTCTTCAGAGAGAAACATGGAGAGGTCCAAGGCTGGCTGCGCTCAGGGTTCTGTGTAGGTACGTTGCTGCAGTTTCAATGATGCCCAAGTAGTGGGTACTGTTTTCAGTTTACACATTTCAGAAGAAACTCTGTCCTCATGCATCTTGACTGCGTCTGCTTTTACAGTATCCCTGTGAACTCCATGCGAGTGCTTTTTCCTGCAGAACATACGCTTACTGCAATGCTTCCAGAATGTTTGGTGTTTTGAATGTAAAGAACATGTTATCTGCATCTCTTGTTTGTCTCACTGATTTCTTTCATCGCAGAGGTTTTTTTGCATGACGTAAATTTGCCCTCGCTTATTTACGTCTGGGGCAGAATTTTTATATCTGTGGTTCAGCAGCTCTGGGCTGATAAATAAGGTGATACTGTGTGATATTATTGTGGATTGTTCTGGGGTTTAGTTGATTCTAAGCTACTGCAGGAATTTTTTAATTGCCACTGACTTGAGTGCTTTTTCAAACAAATTAAAAACCCAAACAAACCAAAGCAAAACACCAGAACCCACCACCGAAGCGAAACGTGGCCCTTCTGTGTTTTTTGTATGCTGGAATCTTTGCCTTGGAGGTAATTGAAAATGTAACTGTTCTCCTTAATGGGATTTCTACACAGCTGTACTTTTTACCAAGTATGTCTGGGTGCAGCTGGTTAAGCAGAAACATAATAAACACAAGAAATGGCTGGCATTGTATTCAGAGATTCTTAAATAACTGTATGTATGTATATTTATTTAAGAGCAGGTCCTGTACAGCCGCTTGAGTTACACCACATAGCCTAGAGAGCTTCTTGAAGCGACCTTGGAAAGGACAAGTGCAGTTTGGGATGTGCTGGCTTGGTTTCTCACAGGAGGTGCCTCTATGGCTTCTGGTCACATGGACATACAGACAGACCATGTTGTAGCTGCTGGGAGGTGGTGGGGTTGGACATTATTTGCTTATGTGACTTTTGTTGATGTGAGTGATTTCCAAGCTCCCATGTTCTTCAAAATTAAAAAAAAAAAAAAAGATGAGCTTGGGTGTGGGTCAGAGCTGTAATTGCTTAGCATTGGGGGTTACTTGCTTTGGTTAAAACCGGCCTCATCTATGATAACCTTGCAGTTCGTCCTTCTCAAATCATCATAACTGTGTACTGGGAAATTGACATCTCATGGCCAGGGATGAAAGTCTTTTATCATAATTTGAGCACCCTGACTTTGCTGAAAGACTAAACTCTATGAATCGAGCTCATGGAAAGGGCAGTACAAAATGCCTTGGCAGCCTTGGATTGTACAGTTTACATAGTTTTTCGGTACTGTTTAGGTATTTTCTCCTGTAATGTGGTCCTGAAGGAGTCCTGTTTGGAAATAAATGAATTTTGTTTTCAGCAAGCTTACGATGGTTTTATCTCCCTTGCTTGTCTTCTTCCTCCACAATCCAAATGCACGCAGCTCACAGCTTTGCCTCTGTGTGCGCGTTGGTATCCCTGCCACGTGGATGCAAAATATCTTCACGTTTCAGCTCTCCAGGTACAAGTTCAGACCTGTTCCATTTTTATTCTGTAGTCCTGTAATGCTGATTCATGGATCAAGACATGCTCTATTTCTTTTTTTGTCTTCACTCACTGCTGGTTTTCAGGGTGGCTACTAATGTACCTCTGGCTCTGGATCTACCTACCATGGGAGCCAGGGATAGAGGTTGTGGGTGCCTGCTGTGATTTTCTGACCTCTTCCCTTTGAGTGGCCCGGGACAAATGGGTTGGGCATCAGTAACTGTGTTTTTTTAATAGTGCTTTTACCAGGGCAATGAGGCTGGTGATGTAAAGAAAAATGAAGGATCGTCAACCTTTGCCTTAGTGGCAATGCTTTGCCTGTGAAAGCCTTGGCTTATAGCCTGGGAAATCCAAGCAAAACAAATAAAAGGTGATTTTGGTGATAGCAGAGAAGGTTGTTGACTAGTGACATTTTGGTTGCTTGGCAGGACTGGGAGACTGCTGCTTCTCAGAAAACATAAGCTCTGAAGTGCAGCCTTGGGAAAAAAAAAACCAAACACCAAAATCATCAAAAACCCCCTTAAATCCCCCCAGCCAACCAACCCCACCACAGAAACAAAAAGTGTAAAATGTTGGACATTTGCAAGTGCAGTGTTAGTAGCGTAGGTGTCTCTTGCTGCAAGCATAGCGCTTGTTCGCATGGATTCTGTGTGGGATGAGGAGCCCAGACTGGTGGCAAGGTGATGTTGAACCAGAGCTGCTGAGTCTCTCCTGGCCTGTCAGGAAGGCCCTGTTCTGTGTGTGATTTGCCTGAGACAATCATCTTATGAGCTGTTAACCACCCTACCTCCAAGTGGCTGAAAATTTTTAGGAATACTAAAGTATCTTGATTATTTCTGGAAACTTTGAAGTAAATAAATGTTTAGTAGGCATTGCCCTTGGGTACATCAGCTGGCTGAGAGAGCAAATTGGAGTGAAGCTCAGTCTCTAAACACACAGCCTCTGAGATCTTAACACAGTAGCCAGAATTTCCCTCATGCCAGTTAGTTGACTCCATCTCTGTCACTTACAGTAGTGACTTCCAATAGGGTTTAGGATGCTGCCTCTGTGTAAGAAAAAAACCAAACAAACAATCAAGGTCTGGATGATGGGATCTAAATAATAACACTTCTTGGTGGTAAAACAGACCAGTAGATACAAAACTAAATATTATGTGATGACCCCTTGATGATGCTACTGTTCATAAATAGGGAACCAAGCAACATGCACGTGGAAGTTGTCTCTGGGCTTCTTCTAATGTACTAGAGTACTGTGTGTACCGTATCAAGTTATTACATGCTGTTTTCCTTTCATTGCCATCTGTTATCTCACTTCTGGCCCTTATCTTTAACTCTGCAAATCCTCTTAGAAATTTCTTGAAAATACTGAAGGGAGAAGCTGGCTCTTAGGTAATGCTTTTATTCATGGAGCATTTGTTTTTATTTGCACCACCCTCTATTTCATCCTGATATCTTTCTATGAATTTTGGGTGTAAGACTAGTGTTGATCTAACTTGCTGACTCCATTGGTATCGTGTAAAATTTAAGAACAAAGTACTGGAAATTTTAAGTTCTGCAAGCTTGTCCCTTCCTCAAAGTAAAAAACAAACAAACAAACAAAAACCAACCAAACAAACAACCAAAACCAACCAACCAAAAAACCCCAACAAACGAACCAAACAAATCCAACAAAAAACCCAAACCAAACTAGATTTAGATGTGCCAGACTTTTCCATCTGACTAACATCCAATGTATAAGCAACCTATTTTCATGCTCATAGAAACTTTTCTTTCCCAGCTTTCTCAAATTTTAGAAAGAGCAACTGCTATATGTTACACTTGAGAACTTCCAGGTAGTGCTTGCCATGACTCTGTCTGATGTGCCAGTCGGTGAGACAGTAAGATATGTTTGTTGTTATCACAAGGGTTTAGTTTGAACTCAGAAGGGCAGCGTGTTTCTGGGATGCTCTCCCTGTGTGTTACTAATTGCTCCTAAATTAGTGTTTTAATATTCTCACGGTAAAGCCTTGCGATCTGATGAATAAGGGGGAATAAGGGGAACACAGACTACTAAGATGCTAGTGGAGTTTAGGGCATCTGGGGTGCAGAAGCAAGGAGAACATCTTAGGAGCATTCAGTTATGTGCTTTGTTTTGTTTTTAGGATAAGAAACTACTGTCTATAAATGCTGCAAATCTTTATGGCTGCTAAGCTCCTTTCAAGTATGGAGAAGTTTCAAACTGGGGTAATGGACAGGATTGTTCTGTTTGTGAGGGTGGGATAGGACATTCCCCCCTTCTTCTGGAAATTCAAAATCCTTTGGTTTGCTTGCTCTCAAAATGCAGCAGTCATAATGATAGCTGAATCTGATACTGTTTTTTCCGTTTATATAAATTTTGCTTTGAGTTGAGTTCTGGCAGCTTTGCTGAGTGGGAAGCTGATATGTTTGGCCTCTGTAATGGCTGTGTGGGCTGTCATTAGGAGGTGTTTTGCAGAAGTTGCTGTATCTTACCTTCTCACTTCGTTACAAAGCTTAAACATGCGATCTGCCCTCTCCCAGCTGGCACTGTATTTGTGGGTCTGAAGTGGTTTTAAAACCCTTGGGTTGCCTGCCAGACTTGCACAGAATGTAGCTTGTATTGCAGATTAGCTGGGAGCTGCTGCACTGGCTTCCTGGTTTTGTACCCCAAGTATTTTTATTAGCAAGGTACCTGCCTCTGAAGAAGAGCACCTCACTATGTAATTATGAAATATTACCTTGCATTGCAAAACAGGGTTTCCACATTCAGATAAGCTGAAATACATGAGCCTAACCTCAGCTAAATACTATATCTTGCTATTGGAAATCAGGAGTTGTGTTAGTAAAGCAAAATGTGATGAGTCAGAAAAACACAAGGACCATGAGGTAAAGTTATGAGGTCAGTCAAGCACAGGCCCTTCCATAGTCTTGTCTGAGAATGGTGAGAAACTCCTTGCTGTGGTAAGTAAGGAGCTCATCCTACAAGAACACACAAAGTGTGACAACTAGTTAGCTCTTAAATAGTCAAACTAAAATGTGTAGTTACAAAGGAAAATTACCTCTCTTTCTCTGGCAATTTGCTCATGTAAGTTAAGGGCAAACTTGATGGAGACCACAACACTGGTCATGCAGATATGTAGGAAGAGCTTGTTGGTGTTGTCAAGTGGCTGCACCACGTGTAAAGAAGGGAAATTGCCACTTCTGCGTTCTCCAGCAAAACACTTGAAATATCCCTCTGAATTATCTGTATGTGTGGAGGAATTTTAACTTGCATAACCATGAAATCCTCTTCAGAGTTTAGGCAAACATTCATTGTGGAGGCTACAGAACATCAAGGCATAAATGAAGAGAGGAGCTGCTAGCAGATAAGCATTGCAAATGCTCAGATACTTATCTGAATCTTTTTGGTTTAGAAATTGGGTTTGGGAATCTTGAGAGAGCCTGTTCTCACGATAAGATGCCTCGTGAAGCCCAGACTCCCACTAGTCAAGAACAGAACACGTTTAGCCTTCGGTTGAAAGGATCGAATCTCCGTGCTGAGCAGAGGTGGTGTAAGGTGTGCCTCCCATCTATATGGCACAGTTTTAAATACTACAGTTTAAATACGTATCTAGTGTACAGGTCTCTGGATAAAAGTGTTTTAGGAAGTATGAAATTTGGTATTAGAAACAAAATATTCTGTTAACTAAATTCTTTTAAAGCGCTCACAATTTTCAGGAATGTATTTTTAAAGTGTAATAAATACCCATGTTGAAAAGTGATGGGAATAAGTATAAATGTAGAGAGATATCTGCTTCATTATTAATTTAAGGAGGTTTTCTTTGTCTGCTGTTTGAAGTGCAGTCAGTCTTTCTCCAAGGTGCTTTTATAAAATATATCTGAAATAAGCAATTTTTTTTCCCATGCACACCTGTATCTTTTAATTCAATTCATAATTGGGGCCTGGAAGTATGAAGCATTTATACTTTGTGCAGTTTCCTCACAGTGCAGAGATGATGTTTGCCCTATAACCTTTGACTTCTAGTTACATTTCGAGATGGTGTGGTTGGTAAATGAGGACATCACTTGTGAGGTAACTTTGTTTAATCGGCAGTAATATTAAAAAAAACCCCAAACAAATCCCACCAAAAAAACCCCAACAAAACAATGCAAGAGACAACCAGTAGATGTTGAACTCATGTGGAGATCAGGATGATGGCTTTCATGTTTTTCATAGAAAATCACCATCTTTTGCATTGAAAATATATGGGATCAGCAATGTGGAGGTCTTATGAGTCATGAGCAACCACTGGCAGGGGTTAATTCTAACTTAAATTTTGTTTTGTCTTTGAGTCTACTGATAACTTGTCTACCTGTGAGCATGAGAGTTTGGGTTCTCAAGTTTCATGTCCGAAATAAGAACTTTGTAATTTCTAACATAAGATGTCAATTTTTTGGGGGGGTATAATGAAAAGTCTATAACAAAAATCCTTCTTCCTACTAAGCATGCTGTTAATTGGAAAAGTGAGTGCTTCTCCCAGGCTCACTAGAATTTTAGTGCCCAAATTTGTAGAAACAGGGATCTTTGTCCAAGATACTATTTTGGTGAAGACTGGCTTTGGAGATGACAGTGGAGAGTGCTTCTGTCTACGCGCTGTGTCAGCAGGAGGTGTGACTGAGCTATGTGAGTGTTACCTCTGCCACTTGCTGTACCCTGACTCTCCCAGGAACCATGAGCAGGCACAGCCAGGAGGATGGGCTGTTGGATTTTTAACGATGCTCAGGGTTTTGTAATGTCCAGATAACCTCTAGAATGTGTGCAAAACGAGTATGGAAAGTCCCGTGTGAAGGTGCTCTTTGTTCTGCTCACACTTGTGCTTTCTGATGAGTTAATGCATTGTAAACCAGGCTGTTGCATCTTGTCAAGTCACTTCTATTTATGATAACTTTTTTACTTACATTGAGAACCATCATTTTTATCCATCATTTTTACTCTTGAGTAATGTATTCATGATGTTATTGTTTCTGTCAATATATCTATAAATGTTTGAATTTTAGTCAGAACTTTCTGACCTGAGAAAAGGGACATGTGTAGAATCACTGTAACCCCAAGCTGTTCTCTTCCATGTATGTTTTGTGCAGGCACGTTAGAGCTTAGTTGATGGGTGGTGGTTTAAATCTCTTGGCAAATTATCAGTCATGGTCTGAAGTTAAAAATAGACATAAATAAGTAGAGAGCCATGGGAAATACTTCTGACAAAGAAAAGGCACTTTGATAGAGAACTTTTTTTTTATTTATATATTTTTAAATACCTTAGTGAAGTTTGGTTGATTCTCTGTCAGTTTACTTGACATGGGCATCCAAACTTTGAACACATCATGTTATTGTCATGAAGTGGACAGGTGCTGTATGGAATTGAAGGATCTCCAGAGCGATGAAGGGTGCAGAGGAGCTGGTGCCAGACACATTTGGTGCAGGGCAGGGAGGGACACTTCAGCCTTTGGATGCTCGGGTGTACTCTGTGGCTATTGAATGACTGAAAGAAATTCTTCTTTTGTGGAAAAAGAAAATGTTTTTCAAATACACTACCATGTCTCAAAGCATGTTTTTAAAAGCATGACCAGGTAAGGTCAGTGGTAAGGTGGTTTTGCTCCATTAGCTTCTTCCCATTTTCTGTATGCCTCTCTATGCCTTAGCCTATACAAAACCAGGCAGTTTCTCCATCTGTAGATGCATCTGGGAAGATTTTTTTTTTTGACCATATATATTTTGTATTTGGGTTTTTTCCCTGCAAGTTTTGAAGCAGGCATTTTGCATAAATTTGTCATGAATTTGGTTTAATTGCTGTGGCCAGCACCTGTCTGTTGTTTTTATGCTTAGTGTGGTGGGTGTTTTGAAGTGTAGTTCAGATCAGCTTACCCGCACTGATGCATTTATTGCAGTCTTTTTGAAGCACTTCAAAAAACAAAATAACCTGATTTATTGCAAACTTGAAGTAACTATCTGTGCTCTTGTGACTGGCCACATGTACTCTGCTTTCTTCTGTTATAAAAAACCAGTAACTGTTTGATCTCGTAGCTGACTTTAACAGCTTGATATTTGGTTTGCACAGAATAATATATGCTATGTTAAAAATAGTATATACTGTGTTACATGTTTGGCTTTGGGGAGATTACAGTGCTGAGGTGGTACTAGTTTGGGCTGCTAGGAGTAAGAATTAATGCATATTTTGGGCAAGGTTGGGCACTTCTGTTACTCTGCCTTGCTCTTCTCCTAGCCTAGTACTCCTTCAAGCAGGTGATGTATGTATATAGAATATATATTAAAATTTTTTTTAAATGTGCTTATCACTGTGAGGTGGGGTAACAGCTGAATAATCTGTTTGGAAGAGTTATTTTGCCCAGAGCCCCAGGACCTGTAGCTGGGGTTTAGGTTCATCACTAGCTGTGTACTGGCAGTGCTGTCTGGAACATGAAAGGAACAGGAGTGCCCGCGATAGCTGGCTGGGTACTGGGGAGCACTGGTGCTCCTTTGATGTTGCTGGGGCGGGTTGTTTTCTAATTCCTGACTTGAAGGAGGAAGGTGAATCAGTACGGGAATTACAGCTCTCAGGTTTCCCAACTCAAATGGATGACTCTTTCAAAACACCTTATAAGCAGAAAAGGTCTTTTCTTTGTTTTCTTTTAATATCCATGGAACAGCCCTGCCTGGCCTGTAGTGCCTGCCCTTAGACAGCTTTTATCTTCAAAACAGCAAGAGGCTGCGCTCGTTCAGAGGCCACTTATGCAGCCAGGAGAGCAGCGTGCCGGGGCAGGTGTGCAAACGTGAGTGCGCAGTGACGGCTGATAGAAGTCACCAGCACCCCCAAATCCATCCCGCAGTCCTCACGTAGGGTCCCCTTCTGGGGAAATAAAAATACGTTGCTTCGTGTGAGGTCTGTGGCAGGGCCTGAGGGGCTTTATAACAAGCTTTTGTTTGTTTGTGTTGGCTTTTTTTTAGTTTTGCAGAAGCCCTCCGATGGCTGCTGCTCCAAAGCCTCAGCGGAGGGATGGCCTGGGAAGGAGAAGGAGTAGGAAGGGAGCAGAGCAGGAGCAAGAGGCCCCAAGCCCTGAAAGCCAGCCTTTGTGTCCCCCTCCCCCCGGGCCCTGCCTAGGGCAAAACATTACACAATCTAGCTATTGTTTGCTTGGAAATGTCTACGGCATCCTATTGCAATTATTTATGAAAGAAAATACTTGATGTTTTTGTGGAAGGTGGGTGGGGGAAGCTGAATGTACCTCTCTTCTTGTTTGGAAGCAATATTTCTTCCTTTTGTTTTTCCTGTCCAGTTGTTCCAAATGTTTTCTAAACAGCAGAGTGTGCCCATGCCTGTTGTCTGTGATGCAGTGGAAGTCTTGCTATTACAACAAACACGCAGACAAATTCTGCAGAATTTCATTTGATGTCTTAACTAGATACCCACAAGCTCCTTCTAGGGATTTGATTCACGTCCTTTGCGCTTTAGTCTAGACTGTTTTACACTGGTAGCATTTAGGAGTGTTAAATCTTCCTCAGCCATCCTTGAAAGTGTAGGCGTAGTGAGAGAAAGAAGGAGCTGGGGAGGATCCAGAAGATGATGATCCTGATGGAGAGTCTCAGAATAAATGACATAACTTGAACCAGTTTTTCTCAGCTTAGAGCCCTCTTTGCAGGTAATACACAGTGGCACCCGGAGTGCAGGTTAAAAGTAATACTAATAATTAAAAATCTTTACACAATTGCAAAGGAGAACTAAACTGCAGAATCTTGAAAGTAATGAGTAAATACCCAACACTTAGAACAGCTTTCACTTTGTGGCAGTACTGTGCAAAATAAGTCTCGGAACTGTTTTCATAAAGGTTGGTTTGAACTGAACTTGAGAAACCCTCTTCTAGGTGACTGATGGGCTTCTCTAATATGGTTTCTAAAAGTCATCTGCCAAAGACTGATGCTCATCGGTATTATTTCATCACAATGAGTTGTTGGAGCTTGCTTCATGTGTACTTCAGGGATATATTTTGTTTCAGCTGGTGGATTTGGGAACTTCCATGCTTGTGGTCTTTAATCTATCTATAGGACTTGTCTCGTGATGCCTTGTCTTGTGTGTTCTTGCCTCTGGAATAGTCCTCTTGCAGCAGTGACTTCTCCAGTCATCCTCTTTGAGTCATTTTTAGGCCAATACTTCTGATTGGTTGGTTGAGGGAATGTTAGGAAGGCAAATCATGAACTGTAGTGGTTAGTAGGAAAGTTTGGGAAACATTTGTACAGTCTCACAGCTAAGAGAGAGAGCAACCCAACTTCACAATTCTTTGAAAAATTTACATCGGATCAGGGCGTAAACGTTTTCCCTTTGCCAGAGGAGCTAAAGAAGTGCCTTCTCGACTGGAAACTGGAGGACAATTTCCCAAGGCTGCTCCTGCTCAGGTGCAATGCTGGATGTTGCTGGGGTTGCCTCTGGGGGAGATGAATGGAGTGGGAATGTGAGCACTGAAAATGCATTGCTTTGTGCAAAATGGATCGCTTGGATTTCTAGAACATTCTGGAAAGTGTGTGATAAATGAAGAGATTGTTATATTTAAGGTCCTGCTTAACCATTGTGACCTGTTTTGCTGAAGTCAGGAAAAGCTTGCTGAGCCAGAAGGCTCACTTGTGGAGCTCTAAGCATGACCTACTCCCTTGTGATAGTAGTGAAGAGCATATCTGTCTTGTAGCAGCTGTCTGGTGTCTGCTGCAGAAGATCAGACAGGCTAAACTGTACCTGTGCTGTCCCTGATGCACGTGGGGCTTACCCTGTTAACCCCAATCGACACGTGTTGACGAGAACAGATCCTGTGTTTTCAAGTCATTTCTCACACGGGAGCAAGGAAACTTGCTGAGATCGGGGCTGGTGGAAAATACCCCTATGAAATACCATGTTGCAAACCACACAAGAGAAACATAAGAAAAATCTCCCTTCTTTATTTGCTTAATTTCACCAGTGTTTCTCCACCACTGCCTTGTTACTGTCTAAAAGGTGAAGCTGGAATAGTTTTATAGCATTTCTATTTTATTTGCACACACAAATGTTCAGTTTCCTGGTGTCTGAAGTGGGCTGAAGTACTGTCTTGCTAAAACACGCTGAGGTAGGAAGCAGAATATATTCAAACCTAAACTATTAAGACACAATCTTAAAAGTGATTCTAGGGTTTGGGGGTTACTTTTAAAAATAAAACACATTGATTTAGTGTCTTGAAAGACTTTCTTTCAATATAGAAACAATAGTGGCATCATAACGTGTAAAAGGCTAGTGAAGCTGTATGTGAATTTAGGTAGAAGTTACATTGAATTTATATATAGAAGAAGTTACATATAGAATTTATTTATAGTACTACCTTTCATGAATAAGAGACTTTTTTTCTCTGAAAGTTTTTGCTCGTAGGACCTGTTAGGGTAGCAGTGCAGCCTGACTGAAAGTTACACTCCTGCGTGGCTTGGTGCTGCCCTGTCTGTGTGGGGGAAGGGGTCAGAGGCTCAGCATTTGTAGCATGGCCATCCTTTAGGGTTGTGCTCATTCCATGGGATACGTGGATGGCATCGAGTATGGGCAATACACTTCAAATGGGTGGTGCTGCAAGGGTGCAGAAAATGCATTTGCAAATACAGGAACTTATTTTGGGAGCACGATTGTATTTGCTTAATTGATTTTGTGTAATTTGTCCATAAAATGTTTTTAAATTGCAGGCACTGTAGATGCCTTTTGATGCGTTATTAGGCGAGTGCAGCACGCAGGGTCTGAGATGAGTTACTCTCCATGCCATGCTACGAACTCAAGCTCAGCATTAACTAACATATTTTTGTACTTACTTGAAACTGATCTTCTGCCTGATTGATCCGTGTTCATGTGCACATGAATAATTCATACATATCAGCATTTGTATATATGAGTGCACACCCATCCCAGTGCCTGTGTGCTAAATAGGAAGCGTTAAGTTTAGGAAGTGCCCGGGCAGAGCGAGCCATTTTTCAGTTTATTTTTCCAAAGCATTGTTGTAGACCAGATATATTTTCCTCCAGTTGTATGTGCTATAAAATAATATTTTTCAAGATGGGGAAAATATCAAGTTCCCTTCATTCTGTGCTTTTATAAAATCACTTGAGAAATTAACATTCTTTTGTATCAGGTTACAGGCATCCGAGTTCAGAAGGGGCGAGCGCGTAAGGGGAAGCAGGATGTTGAGCTGGAACAAAGGCAGCCAGGAGATGATACTGCTTTGTGTTAGATCCCGTATGGATCTGAACAAAAGAAGGGATACTTGGGTACTCTTAAGCGGTCTCTGGATGAATTTGCTCTGCTCTTACACTTTTTTCATACGCATTGTGCATCGTGTCTAATTACATTTGTGTGCATGGGTGTTGGGAACGGTGTCTCCGTTGTTACGTTGCATATGGTTTCCATTTTCCAGTCTTCAGGTCTTTCTTTGCAACAAATTTCTTAGGAGTTTTGCTTTAACTCTTGCTGCCTTTCTGTAAGCCTGTGACCCCTGGTTAGTCTCCTGGCACTATCCCCTTTCTCTAGCTAAGAAAAACCAACTCAAGAGAAGCAGGAGGCCTCTCCATTCTGCTGCTGCTTTTGTGCAGGGAAGCCCCAAGGTGGGGAAGGCAGGTCTGGGCTCTGTTGTGCTGCTCGAGGCGTGCTGCCTGGCTCCTCTCAACTTGGCAGAGCTGTGTGAGGTCTGGAGGTCCCTGAAAGGGGGAAGCTGAAATGCAAACATGAAGCTGAATAATAAAATGATGTCACTGGCAGCCAATCAGGAGGGGTGATGTCACGCCTGGCAGCCCCTGTGCCCACAGAACAAGAGCAGCAGCCCCTTCTCGCCAGTTGTCCCTTTCTCACCACCAGGAACTACTGGGGATCAAACCTTTTGAAGTTTATTATTTGAGAGTTAAGTGCACATAAAACACAATTCATCACTGCTGCAGCTCATGGGATTCAGAAGTTTCCCAAGGCTGTAGAGCTGTGTGGGAGCTCTTGCAGCTCTTTCATGAAGCACATGACGAGCAGGCAAACTGATTTTCTTCCCCCGTTTTTGCTTGGTTTGTGGGGTGTTTTTTATTTATTTATTTATTTTTAATTTTAATAGCACTTGCTGTTCTGCCCTGTGTGTGCTGGGTTGGGTATGTGTTGGTATGTGTTTTCTGCTTTGATGTGTATGGCACATTATTCTTATTTTCCTGATTTATTTTGTCTTATTTTTCATTAGCAAATCCCATAGATAAGCTCTAGATGACTCGCAGTATTTCTGTTTCCTCTGATCCAGCTAGCGGAGGCTGAATTGAGCATCTTGATGGTTCAAACTCTTGGAGGCTGTAAGAGCTGTTTATTATTTCTGAGTGAAATATAATAGGTTTTCAAACAGAGAAGTAAGGCACCCTTTCTGATACTCAAAACAATGACTGTATGTACAGTTTGAAGTAGATTTAAAAAAAAAAAAAAAAAAATCAAAATCCTTATACCAGCCCAAGAAAAAAAGATGTGAGCAAACAGATCTAGAACAAACCCTTAGTCTTAGAGGATAGACAGGGTCCTTTGTTATTATTTCTAGTACTGCCTTTTTTGTTTTTTCTTGTTTCCTGCAGAAATGGATGAGGAAGAAGGAAGGCTGTAGGTTTTATTGTGTAGGCTTTGTCTGCCTCTGGGATAAGGAGAAGTAATTCCAGTGGACAATGATGGTTTTAGATTTTTGAGGGTAGATATTCTTCAGTCCAGGTACTGGAATTTCTTTCCTATTTTAGTCTACATTGGATTTCATGTAGCGTGTACCAGAGGTGTTTGATCAACTCTTAAGGACAGGGATAGTCATGTGACCCAGTTTAGGATGCTGCAAAACTATTGCTGGAATGAGAATTAAACATTAGATTTGGGAAAAAGTACAAAGGTGTTGTTAGGATGATGCTTTGGGGTCACTTTGGTGAGGGGTGAAAAGGCTTTATAAACTGAAGGACCACAAGGTGAAAGGCTGTGAACAGTTGATTACTCCTGACCCATGGCAAGTGGCTGGTAAGTCAGAGTTGCCACAGGCAGCCACCTAAGCAGTGAAGCATCCTGCGTGTCCTCTGGTGGTTGTGGAAACAGTTCACATGATTTAATGTTATGTCATTATTTTATCGGAGGAAAGAAGAAGGTATTACATGAACTCCAGATAAAGATGCAGCTGCTATAATTTTTTTAAAATGCATGTGGCAGCTTAAGGTAGCTGTATTGTTGAGAAGCCACACTGGAGCTATAAATCAAAAACCACAAATGAATTTATTTTTCTCTTTGCTGCCAGGTGTGTGGAGAACTCCTGTTTGGTTAGGCCAACAGGAGAGAAGATTTTAAATTTCGGTCCTTTTCATAGAGGAGCACTTGTTAGTTGGAAGCAAAACCAGTACATCTTAAGTGTTTCCATTTTTAGCCTGTCTAATTCTGGGAAAGTCTTGCATAGCTGAGTTGAAAACTGAAGTCTAGACATAATGATCATTTTGCTATCTGCAAATGGTACTCAAGTCTTTCCTGATGTGTTAAAATGATGAATTTTGTATTGTGACGTCAATTGGAGAAGTTTGTGGGGCTGAGTTTGCCAGTGCAAAGACTGTAGATACGGTTATTTGAAAAAGTGTGATACAAAAACATCACCAGCCAGTGTGGCCCAACCACAGTGAGTGTGTATCCTTGATCCTTTGTTGTGTTTTGCAGTTGTAAACAGCAGCTTTTTCTGATCGTTTGTGGTAATGAAAATCATAATCTGACATGGGAAGTGGCTGATGTGTAAAGTAAAACTGCTGAAAAGTTGCATGCTGAACTTGTACCAAACCGTTGAGGACCTTGAATATAGTTCTATGTTCCCATGTTGAATTTGTGAGTAGCATGACTTGGAAAGTGTGTCAGCAGTGCTCTAGAGTTCCCATTTGCTTTTTGGGTTGTATGTTGAGAATTTCTGAGCTGTTACTGATGTGTTTTACTTCTGCTGACTCGTTGACTGGTTCTCTGTGAATAGTTCAATGTGGTGATTTGTGAAGGTTCCCTATTGTAGCATCAAGGTTAGGGGATGCAGTGATTATTCAGCTGGTAAGTGGAGATGATTCTGGTTTTACCAGGTGATTTGGACATCCCTCCCACTTCTTAATTTGCCAGTAAGGATGCTTAGGTAGAAAAAGAGGGGGCAGGATTTTTCTCCTTTCACAACAGGAACTGCTGTTGTTGAAGAGGCCCGGTAAAGGAGCCTTGGATCTAACTTCAGGCAGTTGGTTAGAAAACACTGGCTGATGCTGGTGTAGGAGTTGAAATCCTACAGCTTCTCTTTCCATCACAGTCTTCTAGTGTATTCCATGAACTTTAATTTTATATGTCAGTAATTTGACCAAAGCTATATTCTGAGGTTGGACTTACTTCTGAGTAAGCTAATATTAAGTTTAAATTGATAGATAGAGTTACCTAAAGGGCTTGGATATATTTGTGCTTTTTGTTCTCTCCTTCCTCTTTCCCACTTCTCTGTTGTTGGCAGCTAAAGTGACAGCTCTGCAGACATCTCCACGAGTGGCACAGCTGACTGTCCCCCAGCACTTGGTGTATTAACAGAGTGATACAAGATGGCTTGGCTGCTCACACTAAACTTTGCCTTTCCCTAGGGTATTAAGTGCTCCGTAGGGAGTCTCGTGGTCTCAGGTGAAGTTCCAAGTGCTTCAAAACACCCAGAAAGAGCAGTGAGTGTGATGGGACACAGAACGTGCAATGCTTGTGGTCCAGGGTTCAGATCTACACTTGATACTTAATGGAAAGCACACTGAGCTTGTCTCCTGTTGCTGTCTGATGCCACTGTGTGATGGGAGAGTTTTTTCTGTGAGATGCTCATTGGTGGTTCCTTCTTTCCCTTTCCTTCTCCCCCCAGTACTTTTAATTATTTTGATGCTGTGCAAATAGATAATTAAAGTGTGTCCTTCAACACCGATGACAAACAGGCAGTTTATTTTGAAAGTATGTACTTTTTTTTTTTTTTTTTTTTTTTAGCCTGCATTTCATTCTGGTGTTGCACTTTGAGATGCTTGCCTGTAGAGGGACAATGACTGCTTTAGTTCAGTTTGTTTCTCTGGTAAGTGGATTGAAGAATATTGGAGGGTTGTTTTGTCCCAAGAGAGAATCATCTTGGTGACTCCAGGCTGTTTTGGAACATTTTGTGACTTTTACATCTTGTAACGTGTACCAGTTATGGCCCTAAAAGAGGGTGGCTGTATTAGGATTATTCTATTGGAAATTTTTTCCTGGATATGATCATGCTGGAGACCAGAACCGTTTCAAATGGACAAAAATTATATCAAGCTGCTTATGATCTTAGTATGGCTTAGTAGGGCTCAGTGTTGATACTCTATTTTCAACCTTTTTTTTTTTTTTTTTTAAAACAAAGGGTATTTCTTGTTTTAATAAAAGCTTTAGTAATTGTACAGTGTTGAGACTTTAAACCATCTCATTTCTGACTATACCATCAGGAGCTAGAAGGTTTATCACAGCTGATTCCCTTCCTTTACATCCCAATTAATCTTTGAAGTACTGAGACTAAAAATACTGTAGAAAACTATTAAACTAGAATAAAGAAGTGATGAAACAACTTTCTAATGAACTGTGAGTCAGAAGGGAAGCTCAGGAGTGGGTGCTCAGGTGCTGTGCAGGGCTTCCTGGTCACTGCTACTTCAGTGCTACTTTTCCTGGAGGTGTATAAGAAAGATGCTTTAGCAGTGGCAGTTAGAGGTGATCGGTGCTCTAGCCTAGAAACTAAGGTGTCTGCAATGACAGAAGTGGGAGGAAGGCCAGTTTAGATTGTGTTGCATTAGAACCAGAAGTATTACTGTGATGGATTTTTATTTTTTTTTTATTAATCACTGTCTTTACTACCTCTCCTTTTTACCTTCTGCAAGACCCCCTGCCAAATACTGCATTTATGTATGCACAGTATGTGTGTCTCAGGTCAGCATCCTGGCCTCTGTTCGGCTGGATCGAGACCCATTAAGCTTTGCTTGAAAATGTCCCCATTTTCAGTGACCTTTGGAATCAGCTTTTTGTTTAGGGATGTCTCCCAAGATGCTGAGGGCTACCTGGAAACTTGTATGTGTAAAAGGTTGTCAGAAGAGGCAGGAAGGAGCTGGCTGTGTCTTTACTCTGAGCACTTAATGGCTGCAGGATATAATCAGAATATATTATTTTCAGCAGTATTAAAAGCAACCCTCTGATTCCATGTTCCAGAATATTAATGATGTTGTGCAGAAGAGGATATGGTTTGTTTCTGCCTTTTCTCCTTCTTGTGAGAGCCAAGCTGAAGCTTCTCATGGTTTGTTATAAATTGTATTCCTCTGCTCTACCTTGATTGATTATTTTATTTTATTTTTAATTTTGTTTTGTTTTGTTTCTCTGTTTCCACATGCTCTACGAGCTTAGGGTGGCTACATTAGATGGTAAAAGATGGAGTGAAGCTTCAGAGAATAAAGATACCCTGTCTGCTGAAGGCATAGCCCATATGTGTGTAACAGTTTTGGGACTTCCCTAAGTGACCCAAGATGATTTCCATGTAGTGGTTTTGTGAAATGGATGCAGAACATTGGGAAGGCTCTGGGGTCTGTGGCCTTCTTGGCAAGGCTCTCTATGTTGATGCTTCAGCTTCCTTTTCTAAAGAACCTTTGTAAAGAACTACAGGAAAAGTCCATGTGTTTTGTTTGACCGTGGAATTGCAGATACTCATTGAGAAATGCACTTGAATGGTCTTAAAATGGCCTCAGCTGTCTAAAAGACATAAACTTCTCGAGAGTTACCATAGCTAACCATCATAGCAATTGAATTTAATCTGCTTTCTGTGCACTTCTCTTTGGGAAGTAGTTCAAATCTATTCTAGAAAGTAGAGGGAAAAATTATAAGCAAAATCACTTTTCCATGGGCAAATACTCTGAGTTTGAGTGACACTGTGTAGTCAATAGCATTTTGCTTACCTTTCTTGGCAGGTTAGGGAAGCTGGCAGTGAAGGTTAAGCTCTACAAAGCTGTAGGAGTACCATTCTCTCGTGTTCCTTTATAGTCATAAGTATGGAAAGGATGGACCTAGGTGAGGATTATTCAGAACCATAAAATGAAATGGAGTTTGAAGTGAATTGACATAAACCAAGAGTGGTTGAGCTTTATTTTTTTTTCTTCTTTTTATTGTGTCTGTGAGACAAGTGTCAAACTACACATTATTTACGAGTTGTTGCAGATATTGGACTTCTGCGTGACATCTTCACCTCATAAATGCCTTTCTGGAGAAAGAAGAGTAGCTGGCATGTTTCATTTTCCAATCCTCCAACTCCCACAGCTGTACCCTGGTTATCTGACTTGAGTGTGTGGCAGCCTTTGGCAGTCTGGAGATTTTTGCCGAGTGAACTTGCAGGAAGTGCTTTGAGACAGATCAGCTGGATGTGTGCTCAGTTCACTATAAACAAAATATTTATCTTTAAACATAAACCGAAAAGGAAATGAAGCAAGGAAATGTTAGTAATCCTCCTTAAGGAGTGTAAGTAACAATGTCAGTGTTGATTCTTTCCAAAAAAACATCATCTCTGCCTGTTCAAATGTTTTTCTGGTGCATTCAGAGTTTTCATGACCACCACAGAATTCCTATACAGTGAGTTATAGCTGCTGGTTGTTGGTACAGCACAGCTTTGGCATTTTTAAAATGGGCCCATTCCTCAAAATTTAGGACCTAAATCACAGCTTCAAGATCCACATATCACAGGAGGAATTGCTGGAAGAAAGCAGGTAGAGCATGCTTGGACAGTGATAGGAGGACAGCCTTCTGAGGCTTGGGTGGTTTTGTGAAATGTTACAGCCAACAACTGTACCCTCTGCCTCCTGCTCCCTCCTTTAATTGCCAGAACCTCCTGCCCTGAACTGTTTCTGGAGGTGAAGGGCTGTTGGGAAGCCATTGTCTTTGTCAGTCAGCTCTGTGTGCAGGAGCTGCTCCCTCCTCCTGCTGCACTGGGGGATTCTTACCCCCTGCAAGTTCAGGGCACTAGGAGGAAGCAGAGCTGAAGTCTGTAGTAGGGAAGACAGAATGAGGAACAGCACTAAAAAATTATTTTATTAGCAGCAAATGCAATGACCTCTGAGTGCAGGACAGTGCAAGAGCTCCAGACTTTCTCATCCTGTAGATCCTCGTGTCAAACATAAACAGGGAACTTTAGTGCCTTTACCATCGCTCTTTTCCTACATGTGCAAGGGTAACAGCCTCAGAGCTTTGCCAGGCAGAGGAGGATCTTGCTTGTGGTCAAACTATTGACGTGTGCGCTGGGTTCGATCTCCTTACATAAAAGAGCAAGTATAGCTTCTGTAGTAAACTGTGTTGTAGTCCTGTTACTATTTTTTTGTATAAAATGGGGACACCATGCCATTATTGATTGTGTTCAGTACCAGGGACCTGTCAAAGTGGGATATCCAAAGCAAAAACCTTTCCAGTCCACCATCTCTCCTCAGATAACCTTCTCTGACCTGTTTGTCATTCACAGCAATAAAGGAGATTGTATCACCAGGTGGTAGGTTTTCCCTTCAGTTATTCTACATCTTACAAGCACATTATCTATTATAAATAAGAAGCTGTGTTTTCCCTTAGAATATTATTACTTATGATCTGGTTGAGTTTTTGGCATCAGGCACCATTTACCTGTGAAGGACCTTGGATGCTGTGAAGGATGCTAAACAAGATTTGTGCATGGCTGCTTGGGATCTGCACGCTGCTAGTGCCCGGCTCCTGCTCTGCTGCAGCTGTATCCTGAGCAAGACTGAAGAATTCTAGCTCCTAGAGGTTTTCTTAAATGGAGGTGGACATGTTCCTAGTGAGCTTCAAGCTTCTATTAAAACCCAACATTTGAATGTATTTGTTAGAAAGAACATGCTACCTTGAATTGGGATGGGGGACTTCAGTTAACATAGGAGCCCTGCTGTTGAGGCAGCCTCTGTGCACATTGGGAGTATTGGGTTTTTCTGTGTGGTTTCTTTAATTGAAAATCAAGATTTTCTTACCAAAATCAAGAAGAAATCAAACCTGCTGTTGTAAGTATGCCCAGTTGCAATAGCCAAATGACAGAACCTTTTTTTAGTAGTTTTAGTGAGGAGAATCAGATGTCAGAACTACTGAGAGCAGTGATTTAGTAAGTACTTAAACCTAAAAGAGAATAAACCTTGATTAGTGGAGACAAATCTCAAATCCTTAAAGGCACTTGGAAAGAGCTTTTAACTGGCAGTTGCATGAGTAAATACTCTGCAGACAGAAGCTGAAATTAATATCAACGTGAATTTCATGTTGGGCAGCTTCTGCAGTTACTGCAAAATCACAGAATATCCTGTTTCCTCCTCTTGTCACCCCA
Organism: Megaceryle maxima; assembly: GCA_024605025.1. NCBI lineage: Eukaryota > Metazoa > Chordata > Aves > Coraciiformes > Cerylidae > Megaceryle > Megaceryle maxima. The sequence goes on from JANHGN010016938.1 coordinate 31,628, forward strand.
CAACCAACAGATGTTGCCCTGCTTGCAGTGGTAGAGCCCTGTGAGGAAGAGACTGATACTTGGCAGCACACAAGAAAATTCTTGAAATACTTGAGAACTTCTTTGGAAAGCAGCTTGGACTGTTTGTTATCACTTTGTTTCTGAAAGAAATGTTGGGCTCCTAAGCAGACAGAAACAAATGATGAGCCTAATGCTGGAGTTTTTGCAACCATGGTTATAGTAAGTGGGGATTTTTTCCTTTCCAAAGGAGGGGTTTCTCTCTCCATTCTTGGCTTTTGGCACACGTTACCAAAATATTTGCAATGCAGTAACATGTATTCTTTCATCTCAAAAGTGGGAAATAAGACATATTTGTTCCTATATGTAGATACTCTTTTCCCACAGAAAGCCCCCCATGTTTGCTCTGTAAATCCAGCCTGGTTTTCTTCTCACAGAGTGTGAATTCCTGAGCGCTCTGTTTCGGAGGGCAGGCACACGTGCATTCGGGTTATCCTGGTGGCAAAATAAAAGGGGCTCACAGCTCTCCCCCTGATGTTTGTAAGATAGGTGAGACTTCTTAAAGAAAGGACCCCAGTGTAGTGGTTAAAATGACCTTCTTAGGAAATGCCATTCGTGCCAGAGCACATAACCTTCCTCCCCATCTCTTCCCCTGCATAGGAGGGGCTGTGGGATACAAAGGCGCCTGGGAAAGGGAACGCACATTCTTCTGTACAAAGGAAGCTCAGAATCCCGTGATACATACATGGGTCTCTCTGTCTTCCCCCTTAAAAATGTTATTCTTTACCCTGTAATCGGAGAATTTTTTCCTTATTAATTTTACTTTGGGTGGAGAGAAAAGGGAAAGATCTATTGTTTGGATGGAAGTCGCTGCCGGGGGCAACAATTGGGCTATTGTTGGACTGTAATTCTAGTCTGGGGCTCCAACGGGAGGTGAAAAGGAGGAAGAGGAATATGAACAAAACCAAGTATTAACTCTGTAATAATCTCCCATTGTTTACCTGAACAAGGATAGCCAGAGGTTTAATCTTTTTTCTTTCCCCTTTTGTTTTTTTTCCTAAAGGCTAATGAAACCCAGTGTTACTATGAGTGATGCTGCTGCTCTCCTGTGAGCAGACATGCAGTTATTTTTCCTAAAGCCAAAATCAAAACTGTTAGTTGAAGGCAGAAACAGGCCTCAGGAAATGCTGTTTCTTCTGGCAGCAAAAGGCAAAGCTCCTTATTCTTTAGACCAGCCTTTGTATAATTCAGAATAATAATTTTTTCACAAATGTCTGATAAAGAGCAAGTACTCATTATCATAATGTGTTAGCAGAGCTATAATTAAGATTGTTCTTACAAATTTTTTTTTTTAAATATAACGTCTTCCTTTGGGAGATCTTAATTGTTGAAAAAAATTACCGTGTATTTACACTTGACAAAAATTGGCTTGGGGACTGAATGTTTTAAAGCAAGTGCTGTTTGCTTTTCTGGACTTTCTCATGAATGTAAGAGAGAGAAATTGAGAAAGGATTGAAGAGATCTTGTGCATTAAGTGTTGCTCAGGCAACTACTTCACTACTATCTACTCAAAAACTTCACGAGAAACTTTCTGCCTGCATGATGTTTCTGGATCACCTCAAATATCCCAGGATTGCTTTGGGATCACCCCCCCCCTCCCCGCATCCCTCCCGATGTCTTGCTGACAAGACATACACCCCCAAACTGGTATATGTGCTTCCACTTTGAAAGAGTGAGCCTCCTTTTGGGGTTAAATAACCTCTACAGTTAGATTCATTTCTCTTGTATGTTATATGGTTTTTTACAAAGTATTGATCCCAAATGTTGACTGCTAAATGCTGGTATTTCCCTGGTGCTTTGAGTCTTTTGACAAAAAGTCATGTGTACTCTGATGAAGAATTTAATATTCAGTTTTCATTTAAACTGTGACTTCATTCTCAGTGAGACATCAGATTCTAATGCTGTTTTTCACATGTGGCCCTGTCAGGTGACAGAGCAGGGGAGGGAGGGAGCTTGGAGGTACCTGAGACTTGTTCACCTTCAATTCAATGGCTGGTGGTCTGCCAGAAATAGGGGAGGTCATCACTGATGCTTTTAATTTTTACAAGCATTTGAGATTTACAATGTTTACTCCTTGTTTTCAGCCATAAATTCTTTGTATTAAGAAAAATAATAAATCTTGTTTTAAATTAGTGTTTCCTGGAGGAAACTATCTGGCTATTCTAAAAGTGCTTTGTCAACAGTGCTGCATCCTTGTACCAGCAGAAGAGGAAGGAGCTAGGGAGAGCTGACACAAAAGAAATTCCCATGAAGAGGGCTTTCTGCTTCCTACTTTTCTTTGCACAGATGGGTTCCTTTGTTTTTGATTAAACATTAATCAAAAAACAATTTATTACTCCATGTAAGTGGCATTAGAATATTCTCCTCTTATCCATGGTAAATAAAAACATTGTTCAAACATGAACAAACAACAGCCTTGGCTTGCTTCAAGTTATAAAAGTAGATCAGGATTGAAAATTGAAATTAAAATTGCAGATTTCAAAAATGAATGTGTTCTTATTGAATGAGGATAGTTTAGAAGGATAAAAACCATAATGGAATTAAACATGGAAATATTTGGCAAAAGAGCGCAAAATTAAGATTTGAGAGAACTTTCAGTAGGAAAAATTATCTTATTTTATGAGTAAGGAGAAGATTCCTGAATAGATAAAGTGTAACCTTGAGGGTGATGGACAGTTTGGACAGCCCACAGGATTTTGGGGTCTGAATACTCTGATTCACTTCAAAGGTGAACTGAACTTCCACCCGGAGAGCTCAAATATACAAGTAAAAATTAAATTCAGGTACAGCTGCTGGCTTTGAGGTAGTTGAGGAGACCATTTTCCTGTTAGACCGAATTGCCAAATCAGTTTTGCCAATGGATACTTGTTAGGGAAGTTTAAGTATTTTACTTGCAATTAGTCTGAAAGTAATTGTTGTGGTGTTTTGGGGTTGTTTTTTTTGTGGGTGTGTTTTTTTCCAATTCTCTTAGATTTTCCTTCAGACCGAAGAAAAGTCTCTGTGTTCATGCATATATGAATAGTCCTGAGGCTTTGTCATGCTTCTCTGTATCTTCTCCATTTTTCTTCCATCCCGAGCTGAAGGGATCAGAGTTGCAGTCTCAAATATTTGAGATGCGAGCACCCTGCACGTTTACAGCATTATAATGGAATTTCTTTTGTCGCTATTTCAAACAAAGCCTTTTAGTGGAGTACGGTATTGCCAACGTGCAAGTCCTGGCTGGTGTGGATTTTTGGTGAGGTCACCCCTCTAGGTCCCAACTGTGATAAGAATAAGGAGAGGTTTTCTGTCTGGCCTGGGCACTGTGGCTTTCTGTCATGTGGTAAAATAATGCTGGACTGTTTGCTGTGCACGAGTGATGTAGTAGTAGTTGAAAAAAACTTCTTGGCCAGCTTTGACTTGTTCTGTTTGTTAGTTTTTTTTGCACCCAGAGTTCAGGGAAGAGGATTGAATTAAGCTTTAGCATCCTCTCAGTTACTGGGCCAAATGCCGCTGCTTTTGCTGCCAATAAAGCCTACAGAAGATGTGTAGGCATGAGGAGTGTGGGAGTTTCAGAAAACACAGCATCTTTTAATTGACACAGGATTTGTAAAGTGCATCTTGTATAACTGGTGATACCTAATCTCTCTTGTTCCTTCCAAGAGGCACGTTGATGATCCATATGCTTGATGGAGGTGTTTCTTTGTTTAAGGAAGATAAGAATTTCATAGTTGATCAGAGAAGTCTTGCTTCTAATTTGCCTGCAGGCTTCTTAAGCCATAAATTCGGAATATTCACTTGCTAGATGGAAGTTTAATATTTTATTTAAAAAAAAAAAAAAAGTCTTCTTGCAAAAGAAGACTTGGGTTCTTTCATCTCCCCTTCACCCTCCTTTTTAAAGAGAGAAAGAAGGAAGTGTGGGGATGAGGGTGGGGACTGTGGTGTCAGATGCATAACGGCAGGTTGCCCCATGAAGTCAGGTGGTGTATGTTGCCACTCTCCTCGCAACTAGGTGGATTCAGGAAATACTGCTTTGCAGGTATTTTGTTACTTGATACAGCATCATTCCTGCCAAGTGACTCGACATGTCTAAACCTCGCCTGATCCCCAGAAATTATCATACCGCTTTCCCAGGCTTCCTTGTGGAAGAACCTGTTAGGACAGCAGTTACAATAGCTTTGGCCTTTGGGGGTGGAAGGCGAAGCCTCACGCAGGCAGTGGGGGGTGTGGGGGGTGTGTACTCAGGAGACTGTCTCTAGGGAGCAGGTGATACCTGAATCATAGATTCATGTAGGTTGGAAAACACCTTTTAGATCGAGTCCAACTGTAAACCTAACACTGCCAAGTACACCAGAAGTCAAGTTTAAGTAGCTGAAAGAATAAGTTTGGAGAGACTATATATGTCCAGGAGAGCAAAGGAAATTAGAAGAGGGAGGAAAGGAGAATGATTTATAAATATTTTATTACTAGGTAGAGAAACAAGGTATGCTGACATCTGTTTTTCTTTCCCAGTGCAGTTGTGGCTGTGTACTGCAGGTGGAATAGCTTCTTTGTGGCACTGTGCTCCTTAAAAAGAAAAAACAACAAATGAACACACAGGAAACCCCCTCAACACAGTGGAAGTGCAAACTCTGCTAAGTCTGCAGACAATAAGCTTCCTTTTGTTAAATATTAAATACTTACGACTTTTATTTTCCCCAGGGCGCCTGCATCCTTGGTTGAGATGCCCTCATCTGGGAGTTGAGGCATCAGGCAGAGGTGACCGTAGCAGTCTGGTGGCTTGGGCTCCTCTTTGGCAAGAACCTGAAGTTACTTTCTAATTTTCAGCACTAGTAATGCCGTGATACTTAATATAGGTTCTTCAGAGCCTTAAAGTCAATCAGGGGTTTTCTTGTCTTCACTATATCAGGAGTTTAATGGGAAAGACTTGAAGTAGTGGGTAGATTCCAGTTCTTACTTTGCAGGTACTTTACGGCAGGTTTTTTTAGACTTCCTTGTAAGCCATTCTATTCTGGATCTCAGCGCCCTGTGTCTCCCTATCTCTATGGTGTATTCAAACAAAAGAACAAGTAGTGAGGATCTGGATGCAAATCTGAGAGCACCTTTTTCTCTCTCCCTGCAACTCCCTGCTCCCCCTTTCTCTTTTTGTTTTTGAAATATATTGATTTTGAGCGTTATGAAAGGGTTCAGTCTGGTTATTCTCTGTTTTGAGAAGATGGAAACAAAATGTCAATGATGTTTCATTTAAATTTGTGTTTAAATTAGCGTTTCTTGATGCGTGATCTGAAGGCAGTGGTGGTAGTGATGTCTGCATACAGCTGTGTAAAAATTAGGAAATGCTGTGTTCTTTTAGAGCACTTCAGGAATAAATCAAGGCCAAATTTGTGCTCAGTGATGGTACTCTGTGTTGTCATTGACTTCAGAACAGCTAAGCTTTTTTCTTTGTGCAGCGATATAAAAACCAAGGTGATCTGATTTCTAGACTTTTTTTTTTTCAGTGCTCCCAGGATGTGGAGCCAGTAGACTTTTTTCTTTTTCCTAATACTTCCTACAATGCACATTGTTTTTAAAACATAATACAGAGACCATTGTGTCTAAAATCCTCCAAATGTTTTCAAAGCTAGCTAGCTAGAGCACCAACACACACAACTCTCTGCCTCCCAAAAATAGTCACCTGGAGTGAAACCCAGCGGATGAAGTGGGACTGCTGGGTTTCGGTCTGCCCTGCCGGGCTGTCTCCCCACATGGGCTGCACTCGCATTCCTCCGGCTGGGGGCCCTGGGCCTCTTTTCAAAGCAACCTTTCAGGCTCATGAAGCTGCATTGTGTAAACATCTTCAGCAATAATTTATTCTCTTGAAAGAGGCCAAAGTAATCCTCCCATCTTGGTTAGAGTTGCCTTAGATGTTATTCTGAGGGGCACATTTTCTGTCTCGCAGCGAGCGTGACATCACGTGAATATAACAACAGAATGTGGTCAAAATACCATTTTAAACAAATATTAAAATCTGCCCTCGTGGGGCAGCTGTGTTGGGAATGTTCTTCCTTCATCTCTATGTTACCAAGCTAAATACCAAGTCTTGGTTTTGCTAGAATGTTTCTGTATGTGTAGGAAAAAAAACCACTGCGGTTTTAAGTGCATTGATAATTTCTCTCCCCTGTTTGGTTTTTGTCTTGGGGGGGGAAAAAAGCAAATGCTGTTTGTAAGAGGGGAGAGAAAGATCTTTATAAAAACCTCTGTGCATAGGAAATAAGTGAGGTTATTTTCTGAAATTCAGAGTGTTCATGAAGAATTTGTTGTAAACAAATTCCCAAAGTCCTTCTGGAGAAACATAGAACTCTGATTTTATTTTTTTATTATTTTTTTTTAATTTTTTTTTCTTTCTTTCTTTCTTCTTCTTCCTCTCTTGTAGGAGTGGCATTCTTAACTTTGCCTTACAGTCTTTTAGCGCAGCCTCGGAAGCTCCATGTTGTTTTTGTCCTGTAGTAACTCCGCCTGAGCAAGGACATGGCATCTTTGGGGTTTACCTCTGTCTCCAGTCCCTGGGAGGTTGTTTACTACTTTCTGCCTGGAATAACAGGCCAGTCCCAGGGATCCTCCCAGGGGAGCAGGATTATTGGCTTCTGCCAAGATACCACCTCGGTGCCAGGCCTGGCTGCAGGGCTGGTGGCGGCGGGATGCTGCACTTGGGGATGTTGTTGATGGGGGCGGCGAGACGCTGGCTGCGGGTATGGTGCCTGTGGGGCGGCAGGATCTGGGACGGTGCTGAGCAGCAGGGCGAGCAGAGCCCCCGGCAGTGTGAGTTCAGCCCACGGCTCCTCTCAGGGTGGGTGGGGAGAAGAAAACAGTGAGACCCTTTTCAAGAGTGAGGTGTGTTTAAGCCTAAATTTGGATGCTGCGCCTCTTCTAAATTTGGTTTCTCCTCATTAATACAGGAGCTGTTTTAATCGCCCTGTAGGGAAAAACATGGGGTTGCTGTAGGGTGGGTTATTCTGGTTTTCATTTTCCACCTTTTATAAAAGGCCAAGGTCTGTTATGAAAGACTGGAGGCGAGGGAAGGTGGAGGAAGGGGCGGAGGGAGGGTCTGCTCTTCTGAGCTCCTTTGTGTGGCGCAGAGCCCCACGTTTCCCTCTTCACCTCCCGTCGGGCTGATGAGGGGGGCACTTGAGTAGGGGGGTCAGCTCCTTTGCTTGCTAATAAAGGCCTTGGGACAGACGTAGCTGTGGAGACATGCAGGGTGCCTGTGTTGTGGGAGGGGGATTTGTGATTTGTATGTTGTTGCTTCCATTTCCCCTTTCCCAGGCAAAGGCTGCCTTTGGGTTTTCCACAGTGGGGTGGTTGTCCTCGAATCTCCTGATTTGGAGTGTGGAGAAGGAAGCGTGACAGTGTCATGTTACAATAAGTGTTTTTCTACCTTTTGCTGTGACCTGAATCAGGTTTCCCCCTGTGCAGCAGCACGATGTGCTTGCAGTGGGCGTGATGGAGCAGTAGTGGACGGGAATTTTTTGTCTTACGGCTGCTGGAACGCGTGGAGTGGCAGCGTGGGTAGGAGTGGGCACCTCTCGCCTCCCCGGTGGCTTGCCTGGCCACCAGGGAAGGAGGCCATGCTGCCGTGCTCTGTGGCACTGTGCTGGGTGCACAGGCTCTTGCTGGGCTCGTTGCACACTTAGGTATCTTTTCTTGAGTGCCAGAGGTATTTATAAACAAGCTCCCTTTTGTGACAGGGTTACGGTCAGGATGTGGATACAGATCGGATTTGAACATTGCTTGTCTGTCAGGGAGGCTGAATGGCCTGATGGTTTCGTTTGCTGGCTGTGTCCTAGTGACCTGGGCTGCTGAATGCATCCAACTTTGATGTAATGACTGGCAGAGACCTTTGCATCTGTGCAATTAATGATTTGTAGTAATTGCTTCCAGTTGCAGCAGCATATGGAGTACGGATGGATCCTTTAAGTACCTTTATGCAGGTCCTGACAGAAGTAAAGCTTCAGAGAAGATGCTGAAAAATATGGACAATTATGTAAGAGATTTAGGTCAAAAATAAGGTGTAAAAATACAAGCCCATCAGGTTATTGCAGTAAAGGCATAAAGGACTTAGGGTACAGAGCTTAAAAATCGAGGTACCCTAAGGAAATGCAACAAAATGGAATTAGTTGCAGGAATTAATTAATTTTTGCTAACTCCTGCTATCAATCTTTTAAATTATCTGAGATGGAAGTTACAGTTATGACAGTACTTTTTGCTGTATTTCAGGGTACTCTCCCCTCCAGTAATTTGACCTAGTTTTTAGGTGGTTTAATTCCACTTTCTCATTTTGAGCACTTTCTTCCAGTTACCAGCGTTGCCAGGTCTTCTAAATATTTCACTGTCTGCTCCATTCCAGGGTCAAATGGGACAAACATTATCTTTTGGCTAAAGAAAAACTGTGTTGAAAACCAGTACTAGTGAAATCCCTTTGTAGAAGAGATGCATCTAACCTGAAAAATCACTTGTATGCTCCAAAATTTACTACTTCCCCTTTTCCAACAGCATCTGAAAAAATATTGTTCCACTGTAAAAATCCCCCATTTATGTCCTTAGACCACTCAGTTACTAAAACCCCTGCAGCTAGGCACCTTTCTGTCTCTAAGTCCTGAAATAAGGGATTTTTTTTATTCTTTTTTGTCTTAACACTCGAGTCCTCTCCTGTAGTGACAATGAACTTCATAAATGGCATTTGTTTTTCAGAAAACTATTTGCCTTTTGTGAAACTTCTGTGGAATTTTTGCTGGAATTTATCTGTTTGATAGGAATTTCATTGCATTGCATGAATGATGCATGTGCTCCAGGGGAAGCAGCAGATTCCGGAGGCGATATGTGTATGGAGAGATCGTGCTCTGTTGTGATAGCACTCATTTCTAGGACAGATGTACTTAACTCATTCTTTGAACTAAATGAAAATCATGGGTAGTGCAGGGGGGTAGTTTACCAGTAGCTTTTAGAATGCATTTTTCTGTGACAAGTGAAATGTGCTGCTTTGAGTGGCAGTCAGAGTATGAAGAATTACCTCACATATTTATCAATGAGCAAATGTGACAGGTCTTTAGACAGAAGCTGCAGCATTAACACTGGTGTTCATCCCTTTGACCAGTGCTCCAATATATTTTGTGTCCGTTCTCTTCCAGTGTGCAGAGTATTGTGGATCCGATAAAATCACTTGTAAGGAATTAGGCTCAGCTTCTAGATGTTAAACTCCAGACATTTTTTTTTTTCTTTTTTTTCCCCCCATAGCTCTTCTGAGTAAAAATTACAGGTATGGCATTTCTTCTTGTATAAGAAAAAAATGGTTTTCATGTACCATGCAGTGCCCGTATGTAAAGTGTTACATCCTTGTATAGATTATGAAGAAACACAAATAGTGTTTGCTTATGATCGTATTTCTGGCCTTCCAAATCATTAGTAAAATTTTTTTAGAAATTAATTTCTACTTGTTCTCATTTCCCCACGCTGTGCAAAAGCAGGCAGAGCATTTCTGCCACTGGTGATCATTCTGATCATGAGGGTTTCAAAACCAAACTTTTTTTTACTTTTGGGATGCCATGAATTAAGTACTACTTTTAAAAAAGTGGTTGGGTTTGGGGGGTTTTTTTGGGGTGTTTTTTTGTTTTGTTTTGTTTTGTTTTTAAGGCAGCCTAAAAACTACTTCTGTCTTGTGTTACTGAGTTTCTACCAGTTTAATAAGCTACTTACTTTTCATTTGGGCTTGTCCAGGTTACATGAAATGCAGATAAATGAAACACCTAGCGACACACTTTTGTTATCATTAATCAATCTCTCATCCTGTGGGCCAGCAGAGTTTGCATGGTATTTAAAAAATGCAGTGAGTAGATTCTTAAAAACGTTTTAAATAGAAGTGCATGCTATTAACTGCTGTCCTTTCTGTAATAATTTCACACTTAAATGGTACTACTCAAGACTATGTGATGTAAAATAGAGCAAAACTCCCATATGAAGCTGTCTGTGCAGCATGCGATCCCTGCTCCCTATCCGCAGTTGGTACCTGCACCACCTCTTTGGCTGTTTCCTATGCTTGGTTTGTGTGACTGCACCCAACACCACTTTCCTGTTGGTGTCCTTCAGGTGGCACTGGCTGATGGGCTTCCTGTTATGTTCGGAGTCAGAAGACTTGGGGTTTTGTGAGCAGGAGTTATTAAGCTTTCATTTGGAAATGAGTCCCTTCTCCTGGGAAAGCTCCAGGCTGTGACCTGTATCTTCAAGTTGGTCATTTCCCGACTACATCAGAAAGGGATAAAGTCACATCACTCTTCCAGCTAATATTTACATTTCTAGTTGATGAGACAGACTAAATGCAACAAATGCAGACTCTGAAAGTATTGGAGTAGCTTCTATCTCGGTCTCTTCTGATATTCTAGCACAGAGCAGGAGGCTGTGATACCCAGTGTTCCTGCATCACTCATCTGGCTTAAACAGGGACCTGGGCTGCTCCAATTATTTTAAAGTACAAAGCCAAACCCCTGAAGTCCATCACCACATCACCACCTCTGGAAAGCTGTGGTGTAAATTATTACTCAAAGCATTTAAAAGAAGAGTGCATCTAAAGCCCACTGGATTTGCTACCTGGATGTCCAGATAGATTCATTGGATGTCTTTTTGGTGAAAGAGCAAATCCGCTGGGAGTTGACGGATGGTGGTTGGCCTTTGCAGCAAATCAAAATGGGGCGGGAGACGAAGGGTGGATGGCATATGACTGATAAGTAGCACTTAGTGTAAGGAGCTTAAAAAAAAAAAGGAATAATCTGAGAGTGGCAGTAACTTGCAGGAATTCAGGATCTCTCACTTGTGGCTGTACTGCAGCTCTTCTTTTTCTATCCTTTTGTCCTTTGAAATGCCTGGCTGTTGGGGTTGGGCTCTTATTTATTTATTTCTTCCTCTTGGCAGCTGCAGTGCTCAGACTAGTAGGCTGAGATGCTAACAATGCACTGCCTGCTGCCAAGAAAGGAGGTATTTGCATTCATTTTCACTTTCTTATTCTGAATACAAAAAAAACCCAAACCAACAAATAACCCTCCTGTGGTCCCACTGAGTCCTGCCTCCCCTGAAATGTAAATGCATGTGCAGATACATGATTCTGAGTACTTACTGGTGGTGTGTTACACACGTCAGCCTACCAGGCAGGTAATGAAGTGTCCATATTCCATTTAACAAAGCAGTCCTAACAATAGTCTAGAATAGCCATAATAAATAAAAAACCCCACCACAAAACCAGTAATAGGCTTCATAGCAGTTACTTAACATAGTTGAAGTCTGATGCTTTACTCATTATTTTTCCTGTATTGTTTTCTTTCTTCTGAATATTGCAAATTGTTCATACTGATCGTATCAGGAGCAGTGTGTGTTCAAAAGAGGCAAATTGCTCACATTTTTTCACCAGTTTGAGACTTGTTTGAAGTTCCTCCAAGTGCAGCCTTTGAGGTGCGGAGCTGAGTGGTGGGGTGACTCCTGGGTGGACTCGGGGAGTTTGGGGTGCATGTGGGAAGCAGTGCCGTGCTGCTCGCTCCCTCTCACTGGCAGTCTTATGAATGGGAAGCAAATGGGATCGTCGCCTATCTGAATGTGAAACTTGGGATGTGTTGAATGAATTCTGATGGCACCAATTTAACTAAAGGGACAAAATTTGGCAGGGGAGGGAGGAATCAGAAGTCCAGAGATTGAAACTCTGGGGTTTTTAATATGTTAGCATACTAACTAAAGCATATTAAAAATAACCCTATTGCTGTGACACTTGTTTTTGTGTCTGCTCAGTTTTTAATGAGCCTTTCATTATGATTCAGAGCACAGCGTAGAAATCCACTGTGCCATCCTTTTTTAATGCGTTAACCGATCTGCAGTGTGTTTGTTTTGTGGTGAAACCCCACTGCCTCAGCATGAAGAGTGCACAGTGTACATGTGTCTTTGTTTAATTCAACATGCTTTCCTCTTTCAGTACTGAAATAGGGCATTTTAGTTCTTCAGTCATCACTGCAGCAAAGCAGTACCTTTCTGAGAGCATGGGGGCATTAGAAAGAGCTCGCAGGTACACGCTCGGGATCTCCTACAGACATACAAAGCCCGTGTGCTTTTTGCTCCAGCTCTTGCAGCTCAGCAGGTCTTGAAGAAATCACACCCAAGGAAGCTGATTTCTACAGTTTTAAACTGCCCCCTCTCTTCTGTGCAGTTCATGGTTGGTTTTTCCTTCCCTCCCCAAACATCACTGTAAAGAATTAAGAAGGCTAAAGTGGGTTGGAGGGGGAAAAAAAACCAAAACAAAAAACCCCAAAAATCTGCTGGTACTTGTTTAGAAATATTAAATAACCTCCAGTGTAGGATTTTTATCTTACTGTCTTTGTGGTAAGAGAGAGAGAAAAGGTACTTGAAAGCCTGCGAATGCATAGCCTCTAGGAGCTTTACAAATTGATTCAGATGTTCCATTCAGAGCAGAGATTTGATACAGGGTAATGAAATCAAATGGCTTAAAATAATCTTTTATTGATTTTTATGGAGAGAAATCTATACCTGCAGAATCAAACTGAGGTTATGGTAAGATCTGCCTTTAAATTTTGCTTTGCTTTGTGCATGTGTGCTTTTAAAAGCATGTTTGAGGTTTTTTTCTGTGCCTTGAACGGTTGCTTCTGCTTCCTTTTGCTTTTCAGTTCAAAGTCAAGAAATCCATGCTGAAATGTTAACAGCATAAAAATGTTCTGTCCTGGGTAATATTCTCGGTACACTTGCAGAGTTCTGAAACAACGTGGTTTTTTATGAAGATCTGCTGTGTTGTGTTGCTTTGATTGGGTGTGGGGGCGGTGGCCGTCCCCTGCCCACAGCACAGGTCCCCGTGGGGCGCAGCGGGGAACGCGCCTCGTGATGCTGCTCCAGACTCATAAACAAACCATCACGTGGCTGCGCAGCCCTCCAGAGCTGTGTGCGGGCAGGGATAGACAGCGAGAGCATTATCCTTATTGGATTTCCCCTCCGAGCTGGTGCTGATTTGAATGTTTTGGAATGAGTGGTGAATGAAACAACACAAGGCGCCTTTTTTTTTTTTTCCTTGTTCTTTTTTTTTTTTTTTTTTTCCTTTTTATGTGTGTTGTGTTTTTTGGTTTGGTTTGTTTTTTCTTTTCAGCTTCAGGGTTTAGGATGCACAAAGAGTCACTGGATGTGCAAGAAGCTTCTCTAAATGCAGGTGCTTGCAGTACAGCCTGCTTTACTTTCTTGACAAAAATATGTTACCTTGAGCACACTTACAGTTTTGTGAGAGAATGTATAGGTGCAGATAAAATAACAATTATACTTCAGGTTTTTAAGAATTTTATTCTCTGCATCTTTTTTCCCCACTTAAGCAATAGAGGTTTTACAAAGTGGATTAGTTGCTAGTGTGCAGCTCCTTAGACCCATCAAGTACCCAGTAGAAGCTGCAGTGCATTGGATGCGAGAATATTCTTTGGACTGTTCTGCTAACCCTTGATTGTGAATTATTAGACTTCAAAAGCATTTAGCTCTAAATGGTAGCTCAATTTCTCTGTGTCGAGTCTTTTGATTTACAGTGTGCATATTAAAAATGAGAGGGATACTGCCCATAAAACAATATATGCTGCAGTACCTCTCTAAGGACATAACTTAGATCATGAGATCAGACTTAGAGCTGGATACTTCTTAGTTGTAATCTTAGTCTTTAGATAACTGGAGCTCAGCAATCCTTTAGCTTGTTGGATGTGTGTCAGCATTGCTGATTTATCAGGTTAACCCTGATCTAAACTAGCAGAAACTGGGTGCACACTTGTGTGGGATTTGTAGCCACTGGTTATAGATAGGGTTGCCAGTAGGCTGTACTGACATTTGATAAGCACCATGTTTGTGATGATGCTTTATTAATGGTTTGTAAGGGATAACTAGTGAGGTTGCATTTTTAGGAGTCTAGGGTCAGGAGGAGGCTTGGGGAGTGATTTAAGAGCTCAGTGAAGAGACTGCAGAATGTACAAGCTCTTGAAGGGTAATTTAGGCCAACAGGGGAGCAGGGGAAAAGCTAATGTAGAGCAGGAGATGGCACCGAGTGAACAGGGTGCTGTCCTTATCTCTCCAGAGGGGAGACAGATGTGAGCAAAGCTGTACACTGCTGTGCAAGTGAGATGAAATCTGAAGGAATGAGAAGCTGGCTAAGGGGCTTGTGGACTTAAGAGTTTCTTTTAAGTTTAACTTGGCAGATTTCAAACTGCACTTAGAAAGATTTTGGTTTCCAGAGACTATTAAGTTATTTGTGCTGAGCCTGTTCTTTTATTTTATTTTTTTTTTCCCTTGTTATCCATTGCACCAAGAACCACAAACTGCTTTTAAAATTGTCTTTTCTCAGAGGTACTTAATACTCAGGAACACATTGACCCGTTAATGTCATTCTTTAAATTATATTTCTTACACCAGATACATTTATTAATCTTAAAAAAGGCAGTTTGGGGAAATCTGCCTAGTTGAGATGCAGACAGTTTGGACCATGTCCCAGGCTGTGCAGCTGTGAGCAGGTCACATAGACTCCAGGTTCCTTATTTGTGCCATGGGTGGAATCCTGCTGTTTCTGCACTCAGGTGTTGAATAAGGCAATGACTGCAGCGTACTTGAACTCTCTGGCTATTGGTGTCTGAGGAAATCCAGTCGTGAGGATCACTGGTTCTATAGTAGAGCTTGTATCAGACGTTGAACAGTGGAGTTCAGTGGAGACCAGAGGTGAAAAGATGAGACTGGGATGATTAGAGTTATATGCGTGGCTAAGCTAACTGGAAGAGGATGCCATCCCTTCCCAGTGAGCATGAAAAGTAGAATTAGATTAACCTTTTTCTTCTCAAGTGCCAAATTTGGTAGTGCTATCTTTTAAAAACAAATATTGGCATGAAGTTAATTCAGAGACACTCAATGATGTGGGCATGTAAACTTGCCCAGGTGGCACTGTCAGCATCTGTGATTGAAAAGAAAAAAAAACAAACCCAAAACCAGCAACAAAACAAACAGGAGGATGAAACAAAGAAAACAGTGTAGTTAAAACGTCAAATTAATTTGTAAAGCCATTTGGCTTACTACTTAAAAAGAACCTCTAAAACCCAAAAAGCCCTTGAGTCAAAATATCAAAGATGGAAACTTTTGGAAAAGATACCCCATGTACATTTTCTTGCAAGAATCCCAAGATTCCAGTTTACATCCTTTTCACTAGTGCATTTCATAATACTCCTTACAGCTAAACCTTGCAGTTAAGTGACGTGGGGCGGACTTGCATGGATCCGTCACGTATCACCCTAAAGCTGCTGGCTGTTTTGTCAGACAAGCCTCACTTCTTCCCACATTGAAGATGGTGACATTTATTGTCGTCCTTTAAAGTCTGTAGAATCTTCACCAGAATACCTTTTGTGTTTGGTTGTCACAAAGGACCCAAGTCTAATATTACAAAGGTATTTTACATTTCAGACTGGGTTGTGATCCCCTGGGTTATCTATTTGCTTGGGGTTGCTGACATACCCATTGGTAGAAATTTTTGCAGATATCCCCAAAACAAACTGATTTTGTAAATAATTTTAAAAGGGTAAACTGGCTTCTGCTTTTGTCTTCTATTAATGTTCTAACAGCCTGACAGGAAAATATTTGAACCCTGTGTCCTCTGAATAGTGTTCTGTAATCGTGTACTGAAGTCTGTAATTCAGGGCTTGTTACATTTTAAAAGAAAATTATTATGGTCATGTAGTGTCAGGGGCTTTTGCATATCAAGACAAACAGCTGCTTCTGTTCCTAAATCTTTTGCTGTAACCTTGAGTAACTCCTCATTTTTTACTCCATCTGTTCCCCCCCTTGCTTTAAAATGGGCATCAAAAATAACCACTTGATTAGATTTCATGCTTTGTAAAGCGTTTTGAGAACTGCTGATTAAAAGGCACTGTATAAAGGCGAAGTATATATTTTTCTGTTATTAAGCATTCATGAAATTTAATTTGTAGGAACCAAGGCCAAGAAGCTGATGTTAGTAGGAGCAACCTCTTTAAACCTGGGAAAGGGAAGCAGAAGGCTTGTCAAATTAACTATTGGTTGAAAAACACTTACCAGGAAAAGTATAAATGAATTAGAAGTTTCCCCTATGAAGAAGGACATTATGTGGGGAGGAGGGAGTAGTCAGTCAGTTTGGGGATCCTTCTGTAGCAGTTAATCCTCCAGCGCCAGCATGGCCACCAGCAGATACTGCATCCTTGGGGATCCTCTCCGAGAAGCTACTTTACTTTCTGTCACCACTTTAGCAAGCCGTGGTGCCTAGATAAAATGCATCAAGTGAATCTGAGAAATATTGTATTAAGGGTAGTAGCTGGCCCAAGCCTTTACTTCCCCCCCCCTCCCCCACGTCATTCCTAATTCATAAAAACAAACCATAAAAAAACCCTTGAACTTTGTGCAAAAATCTGTTGCTCTCTAATTTGCAATTTAAATGATACTTCTCTGTATTTCACTGCAGGCAAAATCAGCTATTCTATTCCCATTCAATTTATTGCTCTTAGTATTGTGTGTGTGTAACATCCTGGAATACTAATTATTTCTTCCCCTTCCTCGTTTATTTCATAACCATAAACAACTAGGATCTGCTGTTGTTTGTTAGTTCCCCATTATTGTTTTTCACTGAGGTTCTGTCTGCAAATTAGGATTTATTTGAACTTTTTTTTTCCTTCATCAGTGTGATTTTATTTCTTTGAACTGTTCAGGCTAGTGTTTGCATAATTACAGAAAACCTGATTTAATGTATATGAAAGTTTAAGTTGATAAAACTGCAGAGAATGAAGGGCCTTCCCTGTTTGAAGTGGAGAGAGGTCTATTCTGTATTTAATTTTGCGGTTGTAAATGTTGGAATAGAAATGTCATTTCTAATGATGGAATTGGAAAGGGTTTATCCAGTTGAGTGTGGTTTGATGGCTATACAGTACTGTCTCCCTGCAGCTGGCCAAAACCAACCACCGGCCTCCTTTTATAGTCACGACTATCTGGACATGGGGTGATAGGTAACTCTTTGTCACAACATTTCTCAGTGTCACCATTAAACTTTTCTTGGGGGCTGATACGATATTGATCACTCCAGCATAGCCAGAAATACTTTGTTCCTGATCTGCTTTCTGTTTTGTAAGTAAACACCTAGAGAAATTGCTGAATGGCATGGCTGATGTGTTCAGAATAGATCAGTCAAAGGAGGAGGTTACACTTTTGAACAGTAAAAAGCCAGCAGAGCATCATGATGAGTCTGAAAATGGGAAGCATGGTCATGCTCTCACCCGTATGACCTCTATAAACAAAGGTATCTGCAGTTACTGGCTCAAGGAGACCCATAACTGGAAGAAAAGGTAATTGCAATCTTGTTTACTGCAGTATTATTGAGAAATACAGCCTAGAATTCATTACATTTTCCATTTGTAGGTGTTTGTAGGTGTCCTATAAATCTAATAATTTCTAGGGTAAAGGAGTTTGTGAGAAGTCTTCACAGTCTGTCTGAAGTCTGCCCATTCGGCATTGAAGAAGCTAGAAATGCATTCATTGCTGAACTGTATAGTGCTTGTTTGTTTGGGGAACCTGCATCTTGTCCTATAGCTGATACTAACCCTCTGCAGAATAAATAAAATGCTTAGTGGAATTTTAATAACATTAAAAGAGACTTTTTAAAAAGCGCCTAGAAAGGGGTCAGTCAAATTAGAATGCTTTTGTGGAGGAACATCTGTGCTTTAATTACTGCAATGGAAACCTTTTTTTAATGGTGTAAATAAGTGGAACTTGGGGGTTTTTTATAATTTCAGAAGATAATACTAAGCTTTGCTGTATTCAAAGACCTTTTTATAATTTTCCTTCCTGATTTTGATGGGAGGAAAAAATACTCCATATTTAAATCGTGAAGTGAACTTTAACTTCTTGGGATAAATTTAGATCATTTTTCTTCTTGCTAAGTAGGAGGAATTTTTCATAGCTTTTAAAAGTTTTGGGGGGTTTTTTGTGTGTTTTGAGTATGCAAAGTGATGGGAAACAATTATACTATCCCTAGTGTTACTGTTTAGATGGTGAGAAGTACAGATTAATTTCTTTTTTTTTTATCTTTCCTTTGAACATCTGACTCACTAGTGTTGTCTGTTAACCTTGACAGCTTTATTACAAAGCAAAGAAAGCAGTTGAATAAACTGGAAAAAATAAATGGCAGCACCGCTGCGTACCTGCAGCGCAGACCCTGCCCCTGGGATCACGGGGAAGGAGAGGCGAGTGCTTCCCTTCTGCCAAGAGCTGAATCTGCAAATGGTGCCACTTGGAGAAGCTGGGGCCTTTGCTGCGATGACTTCAGCCACAGCAGTGTTGTTTTGGGTGGTTGTAATTGTTTGTAAAACCTGTCTGGGGCCTCTCCCCATGTGAGTACTTGTTCTGAGTGTACCTAACGTGCAAACAAAGCCAGCACCGAGAGCCGTGAGGATTTAAGGTGATGTTCTTTGTCGCAAGTACCTGTGTCTTCAGGTGCTGTGTGTTACTCTGCTCAGCTTTCAGAGCAGCAATTATATGGAAAGAAAATGTTTTCTGTGCTTCCTTTCCCCTTCAGTGCTGGGCAGTTCCCTTTCTGCTTTCTCTTAATTCCCAGTGTGACAGCATCATTTGATGCTTTTCTGTCTCCGGACTCTATAAAGCCTCATAGGAAGAGTTGATGGTTGCTTGATTTTTGTGGGGTACAGTAATGAATCCAACTCTATGAAAATAAGCCTCCAAAACCAGTCACAACAACATATTTTAAATTTAACAAATCTTCCTGTGTGTTTTTTTTTCTCTCTACTTTTTGTATAAATATTTATGTTGAAAGTCTATAGGATCTGCAAATTAGAAACAGTTTCTGTGCCTGGCACGTGTCAAAAATCTATTGATTGTGAGGTACCTCTATCATAATGAAAACTGAGACTTATCTCTGGCATTTATGGACTAGTGAAGTGTTTTGTATGAAAGATGAGATGTAATTGCATGATTCTTGGGCAGACCTTAGGACATTGTCCTGGTTTGAGTGAGAACAGAAGTAATTATTTTCAGTGATTTTTACTTTTCAGGTCAGTTCTTCTAACTGCCCTGTCTGAAGTTAGCAGCCTGTTTTCCCAGGCAGTGGCTGCTTCCAGCAGTGGTAACACCCCATGGTTAGAATTAGTACCAAGGACTGGTGTGCAGACCAAGGCCACTGCTGGTTCTTGTACACCATGTTGGGGTGTGCAGCAAGTAAAAGGCTGCACCTGCAGGTAGGAGCAGACGGGACAGGTTGACCGTAAGCTGGCCAGTGAGGGATTCTATCCCATATACGTCATATTCAGTATAAAGCTCAAGGATCACAAGGGTCAAGCCCTTGGGTCAAGCTCTTCTGGCTTCTTCCTTGCTTCTTCAATGGCCAGCATCGGAGGGGGACTCTGTCTGTTCTGCCTTCCATCCTGATCTGTGTCTTCCTGAACACAGCTCACATCTGCTCGTAGGCCCAGTTTGGGACTTTTGCAGTGCTTGCTCCACAGCATCAGTGGTGACAGTGATGTAATTGCCATCGGGGGGCAGTTGGGTTCGATACTGGTTTTGTATATGTTGTATATATTCCATTTTATTATTATTGTTTTCATTTTCGTTAAAGCTGTTTTAGTTCCCTTTTCTAATCACTAAGTCTCTCTCCCTTATGCCCTTTCTCTTCCCCTTTGGGGAGGGAGGGGGGTTACCAGAGAGCATCAGTTCTAGGTCTAGTGGGCTGCCCTGACTGTAAACTGTGACAGATGTGCATACAGATTGTGAGCATCACCCAGCCCTCATTTGTATGAAATCTGTCTTTTCCCCTCATTTTTCTGCATTTAGATACCTGTTCCATTATCTTTCTCTGCCACCCATTTGAGGTCTGTAGTGTGCCAGCATCTCTGAACAGTGTGTGGTCTGGGGGGAATTGTGGATGAAGCTTGAGGGTTTTATCTCCTTTCAGTTTTGGGAGGCTGATGATAGTCTGCTGGACTTCGTTTTAATGGTTTGGATTTGCCTGGTTCTTCTGGTGTGTCTGTAACGTAGGTGAGTGACGGAGCTGCTCAGCTAAGCATCGAGTGCTTCAGCTTGCAGGCACTGCTAAAATAAATAGGGTGTGTAGCAACAGCAATACGGTTTGGGCTGTAAACAGGCCTGGGCTGTAGACGGTGTATCAGTAGCATCGATGCACAATCCAGTGCCAGTTAGGCATGTAATTGCACAGAAATGGCCTCTAATACCAGTTTCAAGAAGAGCTGCCAAAACCACAGCGCTCAAGGCCTCTCCCTCTGAGTTCGGCCAATGCTTGAACGAAACAGCCCCCAGCTTGTTCCTCCGGGACACAGGCCTGCCTTGTTAGGAAATCGGTGAAGTTTGGGAACCCACAATACCTCACATAGCTCTGTGTACAGTAACGGAGGGTGGAAATAGGGCCATAGGCACGAGCAACCAGACGAGTTATAAATATAGAATACTCTCTCAATTCCAGTTTCGTTAGTCATGGGAGGACAGTGAGAGTTTTATAAACTTATAAGGAATATACAAACAGTTCTGAATTTAAAATAACTCTGTATAATTTTTTTAGTGTGTGAAAAGAATATTCTTTTTTGAGACCATCCATGTAAGTATCTTCTATACACAGAGCGTAAGGATCTCTGTATTTATATGTCCATGTGAATGTGACTTGAGATGACAAAAAAAGGTACCGGAGGAAAAAAGTGTAGCTCAAATGTGCTGTATTCTAGCAGAAAAAGAGTGGGAAGCGGCGTGCTTCCCACTTCGTGCCAGTATCAAAACATGAATCCCCCCCTTTTTCTTTAGTAAGTGCCATCTGATGCCGTCTCGGGCTTCAGAGCAGCCGGGTGGTATCGCTGAGCTGGCTTTGCTGCAGCCTGGAGCCCCTGTCAGATCCAGTGGTACAGCTCACCTTGACTGTCCTTCCTACAAATAAATAAATAAAACTGTCTGGTACTCCCTAATCTGATCACAAATCCTTACTACAGGAAAGGATTTAGAAAGTCCAAAGCAATGTCATTATTATTATTTTTTCCAGTCATACTAACAGGAATTCCTCAAAAGCAAATGCGTGTGTATAAGCAGAGACAACTGGCATGTCCAAGTATTAACTGTGTACTTGACTATCTGGCCAGCAGTGGAGTGTCTGCCCTTTGTCCTGCGAGTGTGTTTCGTGTGTTTGCACTTTCTGGGGGATGGCTTAGTCAGGCGTGGTTTTCCTTGTTTATCAGCATGTTGGAAGAACTGAAATAGTTCTGTCTCGTAATGGAGGATTTTTTTGAAAGATAGAGGAGTAAGTGCAGGCTGGACAATGTAATGTCATCCTCCACTTAGGTTACAGGAAGACACGGAGCAAACCCATATGCTGTTCTCATCAGTGCCTCTCACTGATTCAGGTCACAGTTTTCCCGTGTCTTCTACTTCAGGTGGTTTTGTCCTTTGCTTGGCTTGAGCAAGCTGGGGATTCAGAGCTGCTGAACTGGCAGCAATTTTCTTGGGGTCACGGCAATGTCCAGTGCCTCTGTGATCAGGAGAATCCGTGCTCTTCTCAAAGCAGGCTCTGTAACCCAGCTCAGCCTTTTCTAGCCTCAAACAGAGCTGCTCAGTAACCTGCAAGCAAGCAGGCAACTGCTGCAGCAGTTTTACACTTTGGAGATCAAACCGTGTAGGATGGAGTTAAAAGTTCATGTCTGGACAGTTCAGGATGATTTACAGACTATGAAAGCAATCTGCATCAAGTCTGTAAAGATGCTCAACGTTTTATCTTTTCCTTCTGAAGTGCTTTCATCCAGAGTCGTGACGTATGAGAAGAAACTAATTTTAATACAGAGTTCAAGTCAGTCGTATCCTTTCTGTTGCTTGTGAACTTGTTTAAATGCGTTAAGAAATGGATTAATGCATGATCTTCCTGTCTGCTTTTGGGTCCTACATACTCTGGCACCTTCTGTATTCCCTCCATGTTTATAATAGAGGAAAGATTTAGAATGAAAAAAATTAGCCTGTGATTGTTAAAGTCAAGGAAAGAGCTCGCCCTTTGTTGTGGATATCCCAAGAGCACAACCTTCAGTTGCCATTAGATTTGCTTACGCTGTCTTGTATCTCTGGAAGTCGTGAAGTAAATACTTTAATTGTTTTGAACATAATTGCCTTAATATTGTTTGAAGTGTTGTTGATCTTAACAAGATGCCTTCATTTGCAGTGTGCAAATACCGTAAGTGATGACAAACTCCCAGATTTACCAGTCTGTAATTTAAAACAAATGCACTCAAGTGTTTCTACTAACTTTCCAAACCATCAGTGTTCTTGCATCTTGTTTTGCCCTTCCATTGTTATTGTTCTCTTTTCTCAGGTTTCTGAGTATCTCGATTTTAATCCTGGTTTTAGTGGGTTATGTCACTAGCAGGTGAACAGCTTGAAGAAATTTGCCTGTGTAGTAAAACAATTTGCTCTGTAGTAAATCTCCTAGTTGGAGATGAGCAGAAAGTTGCTGCTGTTGCCCTACTGTGTGCATTGTAAACATTGGTTTTATTGAAGCTTTTATTCTGTTTTGTTTTGTTTTTCATTTTGAGTGTAATTAGCCTTCGACTGGAGAGGTGTTGATGTCTGCCTCTAAGACGAGCATTATGTTTCATTGCTTGTGCCAGAATGGTTAAGCCCATTGATGAGCTGAATGCAGAAATGTGAAGGGCATTCCTGAGATGAAGCAAGAGTTGAGTCCCTCCAAACCAGTGACTTTTTTTTCCCCAAGGTTAAGCTGCTGTTATCCTTCAGCATTAAGAGGACTACATACTTTAGACCAGTGTGATAACAGTATCAAACTGTCTTTCTTCTTTAGAATAAATCTGGAATATGAATAGTATTCTTCCTCCAGCTGGGGTTTTGCCAGGAGATGACTGACCAGCACTCCTTGTTTGCAATATATTAATTAAATCCTGTAAAGCTTATTGCCTTACACTTGCAGCGTTTGGACTACGGGCAGATTAAATCTAGCTTTAAGCAACAAGCAATACATTACTTGTGATCTGGAGCAAAAATAAAAATCATTTGCTTTGGAGCTGTACTGCAGCAGCCCTTTTCTTCCCTTATGTGGTGCTGAATCACAGAATTGTCACGGTTGGAAAAGACCTTTAAGATCACCATGTCCAGCCATCAGAGTTGGAAGGTTCAGGAGAGTTCAGGAACTTCAGTTGCCCTTTAGAAGTGTGAACAAATTTGTGACTGTGAGTGGGTGGTGGCAGCGGACGGGGCAGCTTTCACCACCGCGGGGTGACCCTTACTTTCCTCCTCTCACCCCCACTGGCATCGTCGTTACTGTTCTGATTTGCATCTTCCAGTGGGAAATTTCCCCTTTCATAGAGGGAATGTTTCTAGAACAGTGCAGTACTGATGGTAAAACATTCCCAACCAATTTGTTTACCTAGTGTTGAAGACAGAGTAAAAGTGGCCTGAACGCCTGATAGATACTTATGTATATGCCTCAGTTGGGTTTGTTTATGTACTGAATTCATACTGGCGTGGAAGGGACAAAATGGACTTGTTTTTTTCCTCTTTCTCTCAAGTGCCAGCTGCAGTGATGCCAGTCTGGGTTGTGCTGGGCAACATAAACTGTTTTGAAAGAGAATGCAATTTGTGCTGCCTGGGTTTGTCAATAAGTTGTGTTTATTTGCACCTTCCTGGTCATTGGTATTACGCACTTTGGAGCAAATGGAGTAACTGTACTACCCGTCGGTTCCTGTTGACTGCGGTCGAATGTAGTTGTTTTCTTCACTCGGGTTTCCATTTGCTCTAATTTCAGTGTGACTTAAGTAGCTGTAACACTGCTGGAGCTTTTAGCAGGGTTGATTGCTTCACTTGCAGAAAAGCTGAAGGGAGGGGAGGTTTTACAGTGCCAACTAGTATCCCCGAGTCCTCTGGTCACTCTAAATAAAATGAATTTAACACACGTGTTGTTATGTGTTACAGCCTGGAAGCTGTTGTGAAGTAACTTCTAGGGTAAAGAATGAATGATAGATGGCCAAAAGAGGTGGTGGGTCACCACAATCCAGCGTATCCACTGGCTTGTTTTCATAATTGTTTTTAATAGGCCGTTCCTTTCTTTTCATCTGGGAAGAAGAGCTAGAGATACATTATGCTGAGGCATTTGTGTGTTTGAGGGATTACAAACCATGCCGTGGGCCTCAGGCTCCTCGGGGCTGTGCCAGTGTGCGTGCGCTAGTCTGACGTGCTTTATGTACTAAAACTGTTCTGAAGGGAAGGGAAAGTAGTAATGTTGAAGAAAATAGTTGTAAACCTGGAGGGCATCAAATACCTCACCACAACAGTGTATTCCTGCAAAGCATTTGTTTCGCTGAATGATGAATGTTCCCTGTTTCATAGACCTTACCGCATCTGAGAGTCTCCAGGTGCTGAGTGGTGCTGGGCTTTCTTCTCCTAACCTGTCTTTGCTCCTTTCTTCCACTTCCTTTGCTTTAGAATCATCTACAGGTGCTTCATCTGAGCAGTTGGATCTAACTGCTGCACAACTGGCTGTACAGCCATTTAACGTGGTATTGTTTTTCAGCCATAAAATCTGGAGGAAGGGGTTGCAAGAGTAGATTCCTTTATCAGTCTTTCATATGATTAAAGTTGAGCAGTTAGTGGGCTGATGTAAGGTCGGGAAAATCCTTTGAGGTTATTTTGAGGTTCTGGATGCTTCCTCACACTTACTCCTTCACTTAGGGGATGTGACGTACAATGTCTGTGACAAACTGAAGTGCCAAGAAGCAAGAGACCAAAAACCTTTGTGTGGAAGCCAACCAGATGTAGTTAAACTTCAGCTGGATTTGTATAGTGGGAAGAAAATAATTCACAGAACAACTCCAGAATAATTTCAAGATCCTTGGAAAAGTCTGCCAGATAAAAATGGGCTGGTAGTGACTAGAATATAAACATGGAAACACATGACTAGTGAAAATGATCTCGAGTGAGGTGTGGCTTGAAGGCTTCAGACTTAATGCCCTTTTCTTGCTTCTTGGTGTAAGTTTGTATGGACCTATCCAAATACTTGACTGGTGGGCATGATTGTGTATGGAGTGGTGGCTTAAAGAGGAAGGAGATGATCACTTTCATATTCTAATATCAGTGCTGGGTTGAAGTGAGCCTTTGAGATCTCAGTTAATTAAAAAAATCTGCCAAACTTCATGCCTTAACCACTAGAAAGCAGTCTGATATGGCAGCAGCTTTTTTCCTTTAGGATTTTTACTTTTCCTTTCAGGTTATTTTTGAAATAACTGTTTTTAGAGAGCTGGAGGAAACAGAAAAGACAAAACACGTACCATTCTCACCATGTTGTTAATACTTCTTTCTGTATCAATATAAAAAAATTATACAGCTGCTCTGAGTGGCTCTTGCAGGTCTTTGGAGATGACTTGTACCCATTTCTGTGATCTGAACACGTTACCGCATGTAGTTAAGCGTGTATTTCCTTATTGCAGCCTTTATTCTCTAGTTATTTGATTCCTGTCCTGACCATGAATCACTGGAGCTGGATTTTCTGAGTAATGTCTCTCTAGTCTCTCTATTCTCATAGCTTGCCGGGCAAAAGAAATCAGGTCCTGTATAGGCTGCTTGAGCGTTTGAAATCGGCTGTTTGAAAGACTGTACCAAAGTTTAGACCATTAAAATGCAATATTTTAAAAATTCTGTCATGTAGGGAGATTAACATTCCAAAAATGATGTGGTTTATTATTTTGGGGTTTTTTTTCTGTCTTTGTGGATAAAATTAGACAGCTAATTTTTTCAGTAGTTGGCTAGGAGAAAACACTCCCTTCCTCCTCTGGTTTCTGCTCAAAACTAGGCTCTTTAGCCCCCCTTTTCTATCTGAAACATTTTATGTGAAGGATGCTCTAAAAAAAGCAGAAACAGTATAAAAAAGGAAGGATCAAATATCGTTTTACAAGGAGAGAAAGAATCTTTAAAAAAATATTTATCCCACACTTGGCAACCTTTTACTCGCCCGCATGTGACTGGCATGGTGCCATCCTTGGCAGAGGCCAGTGCCTCCGCTTGCCAGAAGTCTTCCTCTTCTGGATGCATTTTCACTCCCTCTGACTGTTTATTCACCTGATTTTTTTTTTTTCCAGTTTCAGCATTGCTGAACTCCTGGCGTCTTGGAGACGATAAGAACACTTTGTCTGTCCAAGCTGTACAATAGCCATGATGTCAACGCAGAGTTTTTGTGGCGAGCTTTAGCTTTGTGCAGGCAACAAATATCAGGGAGGTATTAGATGTCAGACAAACTTACTACCACCTCCTCAGCATGAGGCTGTCCAAAATGGAACTGCTGTAAATACAGAGAGAAATGATTTGTTTCTGGCTTTTTTTTGGAGAGTTGTGTGTAAGGATTTCCCAACCTTGCTTTGTGTTTGCAATTTTGGTTTAGCATCTTGGGGATTTTAATTGAGAATAATAAGTCTCTGAGTCTGATTCTCTTGCAGCTCCTCTTGTTTGTAAGATACTTTCATTTAAAGTATCTGTATGTCAGATCTGAATCTGATTTGCTCAGTAAGTGGGCATTTGGGAATGAAATATTTTGTCTTTTTTTTTTGCAAGTGATTTTAGTATCTTAATAGTATTTGGAAGATGTCCTGGATTTAGTTGATGAGGAAGTCTTGTCAGAAATCAGAGAGGAGGTGAAGCATGGATGGTCAAAGACACTCCTCCTGTTGGGTTTCCTCCAGTAAATTTGATTTTTGGCTATTGGTACTCTTGTAATATCCTTCTCTGAAGATCTGATAGTTATTCAGTACTTTATTCAGGGACTAGATGCTCTGGTCAGGTCAAACCTCCATCATCTCTTTAATAAAGTCATGAAGCTGCTTTAAGGGTCTGCCCTTTTCCAGGTCTTACTTTGACTTCCTTCTTCCATGGCTGTCCTCCAAGGTCTGTCTCTCAAATTTTTATCTTAGTAGCTCCACGTGATGACAATTACGCATTTTTTGCCCTTGTGCTTGTCAGCAAGGATTTGTTTGGGTTTGGGGTTTTTTTTGTACACGGTCATCAGTCTTCATGATCCAAGGCACTGTTGTACCTGGCTGATAAATTCTGTCCCCAAACGTAAGCCCACTGTTTGCTTATGTTTGTCTGTCTAATGTTCTTGTGGACTAAACTAAACAAGTTACTGAGCGTATTTCAGGGTTTTTCTTGGCAAAAGCATTTTGGAACCTGTATTTTAAATGTTTTGATAGGAACCTAGCAGCCCAAGTGGCACAGTTTGGGAGGGTGATGGGAGGACAGAAGGGGCTTGATTGTAAGTCTGGACAGTGTTGTTTAGTAAGATACTTATCACGGGGGGGAGGCTGGTACATAAGGCAGGTAAGACTTTTTGGTTTTCATAATATATCCTGCACATGCAGAGAAGTTGTTGTTCTGCCTCTTCAAAGAAACAGGATACCCATATTGTCTCCAGGCTGAAAACTATGCCAACGTTAGCAAGAACAAGAAAAAAATAGGACTGAGAGAAGAGTGAGGTTGCTGAGCTTTTAAAAAATTATCTTTAAAAAGTTTTCAGGGGTTCTTGTTAAAATGCTTGTGATTAAAATTAAATTACCATGATTAAAATATTACCATAGTTTTGAAAACCTCTTTCACCGATTGCCTTTTTCATGTGAACTTGTGTGTCCTTCTGTGCTTCAGTTTATATTTCTGTAGACGAGGCTCAGCAGATTTACCAGGAGATGCAGGGAATCCTATTTATATAGCAGACTGTTCATGAATGGCAGAGGCATTAAGGGCATACAAGTGTCTTTCCCAAGAATAAAATAAATTCAAATCTTTTTCTATTCATCTCAGCAGTTAATGTGTAGGTGTTTGTTTTTTCTTTGTTTTCATCTAGACAATTTGCTAAAATATTTAGTTAATCAATACATCTAGTAGTGGACATCGTGGAAGTATGGGGGCTATGTGTGGTGGTTTTTTTCTTAGTAGGGCTTTGAACTGGAAACATAGCTACCACACGAAATCTTGAGTTCTGGCACCCACTCAGAACAGCAGTCCATCTGCTAGCAAGACACGCCGATTTTTATGATTTCTTTTTTTAATCCCTCAGTAATCACAAATACAAGGAGTACCATGTCCCTTAAGATGAGAGGCAGTTTCTGATGCCTTACTGAGATGGCATCTGGGCAGACTTGACTCCCTCTACACTTGTGCAGGTTACTATCCAAAAAAAGAATATACATCTGTGTGCTTGCTTAATTTTGTGTAAGGGATTTGGTGTGTATGTTGTGTTGGTTTTGTTTTGGTTTTGTTTGTTTGGGGGTTTTTTGTTTGTTGGTGGGTTTTGGGTTTTTTTTGTGGGTTATTTGTGATGTTGGTTTTTTGTTTGTTTTGGGGGGTTTTTGTGTGTTTGTTTTTGGGTTTTTTTGTTGGTTGGTTGGTTGGTTTGCTTTTTCCTTCTTAAGAAAAAGAAAAAAATCCAGCATCTTTCCACAGTGCATTATTCAGCAGTGATTCCCTCTGCATTCCTGCTCCCAGTAGTCTTACAAGTTACTAGCTCTGCAGAAATTTTCTTAATTTGTCCTGTGTGTGATATTTGTGCTTCCTGGGCAAGCATCAGCCATCCTTGTGCTCCCACCTCCTCTCAGTCTCACCTCTCCACTCCCCTTCTACTTTTCTGCCTGTTTTTTCTTTGAAAAAAATGAGTGTAAAGGTGCAGAGCAGGGGTGGTAACAGCACTGCTGTTGGGGTGTAATAGCAGTGTGTGCAAGGAAAGGGCTGAAGGCTTAAATAATGTGTGGGGGTTTTTTCTATTAGGAAGAGACAGATGAGCTCTTGGGCAGCTTTGATAGTACCTTCTCACTCAGACCTGCTGCATTCAGTTCAGTGTAGCCACGCTGCCTGGAAAGCTGGCTTGTGTTGATGGTGTGTGGCTACACGTGTACAAGTAACAGAGCTGTCAGGTGCTGTAAGCAGGTCTGCTGGGGATACTTCACAGCTACCTGCTAATAGAGGGGAGATACTGTTAACGCTGTCAGGTTACTTGGGGAGTACCTGCAGGTGGAATTTCCTCCACAAAACCTTTCTTAGCCTTAATTGTGTAAGGAGAACCCAGCGTTGTACACAGATGCTTTAAACAAAACAGAGTACGTAGAATTTACCATGACCAGTATAGAATCATACTGATAAGAAATTCTCTGATGGCAGCTTTACGAGTCCTTTTTAAGGTGGACACTAACTTAAAGCTGGCAGAAAATTACTTTTTATAATCAAAGCCTGGCAGAGGATGTGTAGATCCTGTTGCAGAGCTTTGAACAGTTGTTCCTTTTCCATTTCCTTTTCTTCTCATTTTTCTTTTTAAAAATGTATTGCTTCATAGCACTGTCATGCTTTTGGTTCTGTGTCTTGATTGTGGTGCTCTGCTCAATAGCATTGCAAAAACATACTGGAAAGCCAATGGGAAGAGGAGAGTGTGAAGATTTTAGGGTGTTTAGTCCTGCATTAAAGCAACTCTGTAGTTGCAAACTGAAAGATTAATTGCACTGCGGAACTTTTGTGGAACTGTTATGGTTTCATAAATATTGTCTTTCTCTACAGGCTGGGCTCTGCTGCTTCTGTCTTCATTTTGGAATATTAACTTCTTTGCCAGTTATGTGCTTTTTGCTCAAATCATTCAGTTTAACTGTCTTGTGGTGCTTTGCTTGGATTTGGCTGTAGTTGTACTACTGAAATTTTGGTTTATGCCGTTGTTATTGGTACTGTGATTTAGCTGAGTTAGAAAGTGGAAATCAGTTACTTAATGCAAACCAGATTTCCTATCTGTGTTTGTTTACAGAGCCTCTGGCACACAACTCGCATGGCCAAAAGGCCATACAGCACCGTAATCAAAATGTTGTTGTTACATAAATATAATGCTGCCACTTCCTTTGATGTAACAGTCTGCTGACAATCCTGCTCTGTGTTCGTGTCTTCCAAGCTGAAAAGCTTTCACATAGAACAAATGTCTCCGTAAATTTGCACCCCCTCTTCTTTTTTTTTTTCCCCCCTACCTTTCATATATTGTTCTCTGAACCCAGAATTTGGGGATAAGGCAGAATTCTGTAATGCTCTTCAGGGGAAAATAGTAGCTCTATGATTCCACGGTATTTGATGTCTACCATCTGTACTTTATTAACCTCATTTTGCATACGTAAGCAACGCTGGGATGCTACGTTGGGGTCAACCTAAGCATGTGTGCTACAGTAAAGCAGTGCTTTATTGTACAAGTGTAATTACGTTGTTCAAGGAAGCTTGTTTTCTTATCAGTAAAAGACCAATTTGAGTACAAATAGGAAAGACAAGAAATGCTTAGAAAGACAGTAAGTCAGTACTCTTTAAAAAAAAAAAAAAGGCCAACAAAAAACCTGCAATACCAGGGGTATGGGATAGGTGCCTGTTTCCATTATCCTTGCGTTGATTTCACTTTCAGCAGTTTTCCTTATTATTTAATTGGTTCATGTTATAAATGTGATCTGACAGAATTTGTCAGTTTTACGGGAGTTGGTTGTTTTGCAGAGATATTCCAGAGCCCTGGGAATGAAAGCATAGTGTTGTATGGATAAGGATTTTTTCTTTAATGCCATTCACCTTACGTAAGAGCTCTTTTTCATGCTGCTTTGCTTTCTGTCTTGCAGTGTGCCCCAGCTCATGTGGCAAGCGAGCCTGTACAGACCAAAACGAGTGTTGCCATCCCGAATGCTTGGGGAGCTGCACGGCGCCTGACAACAACACCGCTTGCGTCGCCTGCCGCAATTACTACTACGAAGGAGTCTGCCTGCCCACCTGCCCTCCCAACACGTACAAGTTCGAGGGCTGGCGCTGCGTCACTAAAGAGTTTTGCTCCAAAGTCCCCGCCACTGAAACGAGTGAATATGAGAGGTTTGTGATTCACAACGATGAGTGCATGGCAGAGTGTCCCTCTGGATTCATACGCAATGGGAGCCAAAGGTAATGCAGCTTCTGGAATGTCCGTCGGAGTTGATGTGTTAGGGTTTTTCCACCCCTGTTTTGTGGCAGCTTGTGCTGCAGATGACATCAGGTAGAAATGAGAACTTGTAATAGGGAATTGCAGGACTTCCTGGTAATGATTTGCTTAGCTAATTCACCATTGAAAGGTTTGATTGTGTGTTGTCAGTTGCTGCTGATTCTTCTGAAGGACTTCAGGAGATCAGTACAATGCAGAGCCAGGTCTTCAAGTAGACAGTAACAAAATGAAAGTGGAAAAAAGCAGAAACACAAGGTTGAAGGTTGGCTGATGACTATTGTGACACAGAACAAACCCTAGGAGTTATCTTGCTTCACCTATTATTCGCTTTATGTGTGCTGGCATTTTAGACACGTGTATTGTTTAGTGTATTTAATTTTATTTCCCTTTATTTTTTTTTCCCACTCAATGGTGTTTTGGAAGGCAGCAATCATGTAGATGGTGACAAAAATAATGCAGCAGCCGACAATATTATACAGAATAATTTCTTGCAAGAATGTCACTCACTTGCTCTTCTTTAATTCTAGCCATTGGAGTGATGCCTGCTTATTATTTTCTTACTTTGCCAGCAGTTTAATAAAGCAAGCAGCCTTAGTTGTCTAGTGACCCTTGGAAGTTGTCATCCAACTATTCACTCTGGTAGTAAAGCAGACTTCAGTTGACATTTGGATGTGAACACCTTAATGCTGCCTTGCTTGAATCCAGATAGTCACCTGAGAAACATTTCTTCTGTTATCTACTTGAGCTTGTAGTAGCAGCTGTCTGAGCTGCTTACACTGAAGTGCATGGCCATCCTGTCTTACTGTGGTGCTGTGCTTGCTGCAAAGACTGAAAGGAGCTGGGAAGTCAAGGCTAGTGAATGTTTTGTTCCCCACAGATGGCGTTAACAAATAGCTGCAAATGGAAAGTGTTCTGCTGGTTTGGTTTTGGTTGGCTGCTTTTTTCCCAACTTTCTTTGTACATTTATTTGAATGCCTCTTCCTTGTGTCTGCAGGTTTTATTGCTTTGTGGTGTTATTATAGTGTGGGATTTTGAAATAGGTGCTTACTACTAAGAAAAGGAAGCTTCTTTCTTGTGTTGGTTATGCATGAAAAACTGTTGTTATCAATTTGTGTTTCTTTAAGCCTCAGAGGAAAGTGGGTTCTGTTTCTTTTAAAAAGAATAACTAGTAAGTCTATGTTCATCAGTATTGTCAACAGAAGCCTTTGTCTTTGGAGCTGGATTTGTTTTTCTCATTTAAATTTTTCCCTCTAAAGTGTTAAGGTGGAGTAAGTGATAATGAAGTAGCAAGTAAGGTGCTAGAATAAGCTGAAAAATAAAAATGACCTTTTATCATGGAAGACATTTATCAGGAGGAGTGATCAGAGGACGTGTTTTGTGCGCCTGTGGAGTGCTTGGTTTTGAGGTGCATTTGCAGAGAGTACAAGATGGAGCCTTCAAAAAAAGCTGCTGTAACCAAAGGCTGCCCAAACTGAGTTCTTGTGCCTTGAGTTTGACCAGTGAAAATGCTTATGAATGTTTGTGAGTATAAGAAGCAGAAGTGAGCCTGAGCTTTACTGTTCTCTCCCAGCTTCTGGCAGTCTGGTTCTGAGTTAGGACTATGTCTGTCTTGGTGGTTTAGTCACTGGTGAACCTCCTTCTATCTGTGCAGTCCATTCTGAAGCTGCTTAGACTTCTCGCCCATCTCTCTCTGTTCCAGTTGCAAATTAATTTTGCCTCACATCAAGATGCATCTTTCTGTTGGTTTATATTTGCTACTTCAATGTCTCTTAAGCTATAAGAAATAGTGACTAATGCACCACTCGCCTTCCTCACCTCACTCATGACTGTATGCTCCCATAGTTGTCTTTCCCAAGTTAAAACAGCCAGGAGCATGAAATTCCCTAGTGTTGAGCTTCAAATGTTGCTTTAAGGTCACGGAAACAAACAACTTAATAAGAACTTGTCCAGTATTTTCCCATCTCCTGTTCCTGGCTGTCCTGTTTTTGGACGTTGGGCCTGGATTAGCATGAAACTTCACAGCACTCTGAGGCTGTCTGAATAAATGAGGAGGGTGGTCTTCCTGGGTATAATTAAGTTAGAGTGAGTGCACAGATGCAAGGGCATTGGGTTTTACCTGAAGTGCCTTTGTCTTTGGAAGAACCAGAAAGCCTTTCAGAAGCCATCAGACCGAGTATTGGTCCCTATAGAGGGAAATGTCTTTTAAAATGTAACTCGGAGCAGTTTGTAGACTCAGAATTGCATATTCTTGCTTACTTTCAGTCTCCCTTTCTTTTCTAACAGCATGTTCTGCAGTCCATGTGAAGGGCCTTGCCCCAAAATTTGCGAGGATGAGAAAACAAAGACTATTGACTCTGTCACATCAGCACAAATGTTGCAGGGATGCACAATTCTCAAGGGAAATCTGCTGATTAACATCCGTCGTGGAAGTAAGTGATTGCTCTCTCTTTATGAACCCTCTGATAAGGCTGCTTTTAATATTTTTCCTTTTGTCCATCAGCATAATGATAAGAACATTAAAAACTCAGCAGACTATTTGCTTTCCAGTCCATGGCAGTGCTCCTGTTCGATCCGGTCCACTGTAGCACCATTCTCCACTGTGTGGGTGGAACAGGTATTCAGCGACCCAAGTTGTAAAGCAGTCAAAGGTGGTGTTTTTGTTAGTTTTTTTGGCAGAACAGCAAACCAGGATTAGGCAGTGAGATGAACAGTAGTCCCAAAGGAATAATAAAGGCCCGAGAAGGTGGAAAAGTTGAAAATAGTTGAATCTGAGTAGGTAAATAACTTGTCTGCAAGTAAGGCATGCCATTGTATGACTGCATATCCTCACTTCTCAAGGCAAGGTGTGGTATCTTGCTGAAGTATGGAATCCAGGGTGCTGAGAGCTCGTATAAAGCTTCACACTGTGCCTCTTGGATGGTCATCATTAGTGAGCTGGCCACCTCTGTCGCATGTCTTGAACAAGCTCTGGATTGAATTTGTCAGAGCAGTGATTCATCAGCCAGGGAAGTGTTGACAGTTGATGAGCTCTTAAAAGCAGAGTAAAAATCGCTGTTAGGTTTTTATTGGAAGTGCATCTCCCTTTGGAAGGTCCCTTTTGGTTTCATGAATAAGATTGAGATACATTTGATTCCTTTCCTCCTGCTGAATGAAAACTTCAGGGTTTAGAAACAGCAGTGTGTGGATTGTTTCACTCATGGTCTCCCTGCTACAGGTACAGTCTCCCTTTTGGCAGATGTTCCAGTTACTTGGGACACGTGTGGGTGTTCTTATTTTGTAAGTATTATCTTTAAGTGCTGAAGAGCATCTGCTTCCTCCTAGCTTACTTGGAATGGGAACCAGCCATTGGTGTTTGCTAATTGGGCTTCTCAGCCATCTGTTAGGACTTGGGTTTGTTGACAGCAGCAAACACACCCTGTAGCAGCTTCTCCCATCCTGCTTCCCCTTGAAACCGCAGTGTAACTTGGCAGGATAATGACACTGGGCAGTGGGCATGGGGCAGGGATTGATGGAGGTAAGCGCTGCAGAGCTGGAGCTTTGTGAAGGATGGAATGTTGCAGACCTAGGCAGGGGCAGTGCAGTTCCTAGGGAGGGGGAAGTACTGAAGAGCAGAGCTTACTTTCCAGTCATTTTAATAATTCATTATAGAAAATCACCTTCAGCGAGCTATATGGAACTTGCTCCATGGCACAAGGACATCCGTGGGGTTTTATCTTTGCTGTTTCATCAGGAGTTCTCAGTTTTGTAGCCAGAGCTTTTTAGGTCACTGAAAGCAATGCTTTATGCCCCAGAGAAGACCAGTAGCACACCTCCACCTCTTCATCTTCAGTCTTGTTCTCTGTTTTCATTGGAGCTTTCTGCCTGAGCTTTGCTGTGGAGCTGAAGAGCAGTTCCAGTCTCATGGATGTGTACATTTACACAAGGGTCTTTTCATCCCTGCCAGAATGCTGGCTCAACATTTGGTGCTGGCTTCAGAGTGCAATGTCCATGGAAAAAGCAAGTTTACCAGTATGGAAAAGCAAGACTGGTTTTCCACAGTTGCCCTGTGGTTTGATTTTGCCCTGTAACCCTCTCTCCCCACAGGTCACTGTTGCTGGGGCTGGAATACCTGTGTCTCTCATTCTCAAAAGCAACAAAACCAAAACATTTTGTTTTGCTATGCTCATACCACATGAAGCAGAATAGTGGTTAAAGCTGTGAATTCTGCAATAATCAAATTACATTTTCCTTACTGTAGATAATATTGCCTCGGAACTGGAGAATTTTATGGGTCTGATTGAGACAGTAACAGGCTACGTGAAGATTCGTCATTCCCATGCCTTAGTCTCCCTGTCTTTCTTGAAGAACCTGCGGTATATTCTGGGAGAGGAACAGGTGGATGGGTAAGTGTTCAGATACTTGTAGATGCACTTTCACTTTAATAGAAAGCCACAGAGAATGTCTCCTAATAAACATTCATGTACCATTTATAGAATCTTCTCTTCCACTAATATGCAGTGTTTTTCTCCTAATGAACACCACTGCACAGTCATTTGGATTGCTATTCAAATCAGCATATTAAATTGAGTATGTTAGAAGTATTTTTATGGTAACTTTACTGTTGCTTTTCACTTCAGGTTTTTCTAGGGAGATTCTTTACACTGATAAAATGTCTTTGTTCTTTTTGCTCTATTTGAGAAAAAAGCATCTTGAGAAAGAACTGGATTTCCTTGCAGTTCTTTGCTGTTGGCTCCTAGCAGAGTTTTATGGAGAATATCAGCTGAAAGGAAACCTGAACTTCACTAACCAGGAAGTGCAGCTGGAAGTCACCCAGATAGTACAGCATAGATTGCAAGTTGCAGTTGTTCACAACTTCTTGAAATGCTGAAATGCTACATTTAAATTAATTATGTATTGAGCAGGAAAAAGGCTGGTCAGGAAAAGTAGATCCCTTGAAATGTTTGCTGTGGGTTAGATAGGAATTCCGTGACTACACAATTTGTGTCACTTTTCCTATGATGGTAAGAGATAGTGAGACAAAAGTGTTTATCTCTGCAGGACTTACAGTGCTAAAGTGTGGTGATGGTCCTTCAGCAAACTGCCTTTCTTTTCCTAAATCAAATAGCTGTCACAAGTTTAAACCAGTGTTCTCTGGGAGAAATAAGTCTCCCTCAGTACTGACAGAACTATTAAATGAAGAATTTGGGGAAACCATATAAGAAAGGGTAGTGGGAGGGTCACGGGAAAGGTTGCTTGTATCTGATTTATCTACCCCAACAAGATAAAGTTACAGCATGAGAGATTCTTCCCAACCTCCCCTCTTTCTCTCAGGCTAGTCTTTGGTCAGCCTTAAATTCTTAAAATTCCACCATCTGACAGAGTGAGTTAAAGGGCGGCTCTTCACCCTGCACTTGAAAAGCACGCTGGCTTTTTCAGTTAGAACACTGGCTCTATGGAAAAGCTTGTTTCTAATTGCAAATCCTCGAGGCTTGCCACTTGCCAAGCACAAGGCTCACTCAGCCCACTTACAGCCTGGTGTGCTCTCCCAGATACTCCAGTTATCGATTTCTCTTCCCCTCTCTCCCTTGCTCTCTTTGAGTTTGTTTCAAGCGGTAATTACGTTTATGGTACCTTGTACACCAGCAAGCAGAGCTGATATGAAAGGGAATGGCAAGTTTTTAAAATCAGATTCCCAAATAAAGAAGTAAATAGGTGCAGCTTTGAAGAGGAAAACGGGGCCGAGTGGAGGAGGTAGAATACAGTAAAAGAGCTACTTGTGGTAAAATTGATGCTAGGAAGTGACTGCAGTTACATACTTTGGGTCGGGGGCAGTCTCTTTGCTTGGAAAAAGCCTGGCATAATTTACACATTACCACAGTCTAAATAACATTTCCAAAAATACTTAGATGGAAGTGGGCACCTGGAAGGAAGGACTGAGCTTGAACAATTACCTTGGCAGAGTTATGAACAACAGGGAGTGGGGTCTTAACCTGGGAAGTACTGGGCTGTTGGAATAATAGCTGTTTGTGCCAGCATTGCCTTAGGGGGTGAGAGGGAGGTTAACTTCAGATCATTATGGTGGTTGTTCATTACAGGAGTGACCCCACCACCATTGCCCCTTTTCTTTATTGAATGGACTAATAAAACAGTACGTCAGTATTTCTTCCCTCTTTATTCAGTTGCCTGTGCTTGCTTTGGTTATCATAGAAAATTGAAAGTTTAGAGGGAATTTTCTTTGTTTTCAGGGTATTCATTGCCTCTTTTCAACACCATGTCAGTAGTGAATGCGCTCCCCTGGCAAGAAAAAAATAATTCTGTTTGCAAATAGGGCAACTGGAATGGAGATGTGCTGGAGAGATCTCGGTGTCTGTTGCAGAGTTTTGATTCCTAGTCTGGCATTCACTCTGCTGGGCATCTCTATCCTCTGCTGGGGTGCTGTGTGGTCGTTGCTGTCATCGACTGCAGCTGCTGTGTTGATGGATGGCATGTGGGGCAGCACTTCTCAAAGCATCTCCAGGTTGGGTACCTGGAAAATGAGCAGTTTGTGGCCTTTGGGAGGCAGCAAGGAGATGGTGACTGACAAAGAGCTCCTGTTGTGGCACCGACTGGCTGCTGACATTGTTTTTCAACTTCTGCAGCAAATTTGGGACAGTCTCTATAAACAAAATGCACACAAACACCCCTGTTTTTAACATCGTGTTGGAGCAGAGGCATCAGTAGCTGTCAGCTTGTTGGAAGGTGTGAACAGGATCTTCACCTGTTGGATGGCTTCTTGATGAAGACTTTACAGTTTGTTTTGCTGGGATCATTATAGTCAGATTATGGTGACTTCAGACAGTCTTCAGGAGAGAGCAAGGCTTGTTCTAGCCGCGACAGTTCAGCAAAGCAGTCACCCCATGTGTGAGTGTGTTTCAGGAATGAACACCACCCTCTGGGCTGGTGGTAAGCAGGTGGTGAGCATGTCTGCAATGGCAGGCTCCCGTGGGGGAATGCTCCTCAGCTCTGTTTCTGTGGAAGGGGAGTCTGAAAAACACTTTTTATCAGCTGCCCATGTGTAAGTGAAGTTTGTAAGAGTGGGTTGAGGAGTTTGTAAGCTGAGGTGTGAGGCTGGATTTAGGTGGGGGGTTGAGAAGCTCATCAATTTACCTTTTTGAACTGGAAAAGAAAACACTGAACTTTAGTATTAATTAAGGTGCATTACTTCCAAATCCATGGCTTAGTATAAAAGCCCCTAGTTTCCTACCCATGTATTAGCCTGTGGAGATGCAATTTGTGGCCAAAATCAGCTGTTTCTAACTTGTTTACCATTTACATTATCAAGGCCTGTCTAAGTATTAGAGGCAGATATTCTGTTAATAACCTTAGTGGGGCTCTATTGAAGTGTTGGTGGGCAAAACCAAGCAAAACAATATACCAGCACTATTAAAGCATTAGGAATGCTTTGGAGATTTTATAAAGTTCAGGCTTATAGAGAAATGCAGAACAACAAACTTCTTTCAAGAGAGATGTATTGTCCTCCTTATCGTTCTCTGTTGTGGTGGTGTCTATTTATGTTTGATGTTGCCAGGTCCTTATCAGGAATCAGGGACACACTGTGATATAGCTGCTACATTAATAGAAAATTTCTAGCCAATGTGAGGCACCCTTTCTGTATGTAGAGCAATAAGGGTTTTCCTTTTCTCCTCTCTCTTGTTCATGTCCCAGCCATCTGGCCTAGTGGGATTTTCTCTTTCTTGTCATTTTAGCATTGAGACACAAACATCTTCTGTACGTCCTGCAGGATTACTTATCTTGTCCCAGGGTAGTCAAACTGCCATAGACCTCTGCTGCATGGTAGTCAACTGTAACCATTTCATCTACTGCTCTCACTCACAGTCCTCTGACAGTTCTCATCCCCTTTTTGGTGCAAATCACTTTTCTTTATGGCTCGTTCATTGCTTAACATTATCAGGATACTTATCTGGTCATTACCCCTTTCAGGAGCTTTTTGTGTCCTGGGAGCTGGATAAAGGGTGATTGAAAGCTTGTTGAAACAGTTTTCATCAGCCCCATCTCCTTTTGGTTTGGATCTCCCGTTCTGCCCTGTAGCTTTACAGCAGGTGAACGTGCACAGATGCAGCATTGCGTGCAGATACCGCGTGAAGTGGATTTCCATGAATGCAGTCAATAATTAAGTGGCTGTGGGTGCTCTGCAGTTGAGGATACACATCACGTAGTGGGAATTCTCTCCTTTGGGTAAGATGGGTTATGCAGGTTGCCTTAAGGCTTTTTACGGCAAGCCTGGGACCAGATGTGCCTTCTGCTCCTGTTCAGTTTTTTAGCCTGTCCTTCAGGCCATAGTCTCCAGTCTTTCCCTTAGTTACTGTCTCCAGGGTTTGACTGGCAGCGCTTTGTTTTCCTACAGTGAATCTTTTATTATTGCCATGCTATCTTCCTTGGCATGCTGATTTTTTCCACAGCTGTTAGAGCCCAAGTCTGATATAATCTTTATTTATAACTTTATTTATAACCTAAGCCCTAAGTGCACTCTGGTTGCCCTCTGCTCCACCTTTCAAGCCATGCAGTGCCGTACCTCTCCTGTGACTGAAACTCTATATAGCCCTCCAAATATGGTTTCCCCAGAGCTTTGAATGGTGCTGGAAGACCTTCCACAAAGTTCTACTTTCAGTGCATATACAAACCCTTCGGACCTTTTTGCCTTGTTTCAGGTGGCTGCTCAAACTTGTGCAGATGGCTTTAACATATGAGCTGCAGGAACTCCCAACCCTGGCTCAGTCACCATGCAGTGGTGTAAAGCACCAGTCTGTGCTTAATTTGCCTCATTTAGTCACGCTCTTGAAAGCTTAGCCACATTGCTTCAATAAAAGAATTGCATCTAGTGTCTAAAGTGTAATTGCCCCAGTTGTGAGCAGGAGACAGGCCAGGCTGTTACTAAATATTTAAGATGGTTTCTGTAGTTGTAGAGCCATACCTCTGTTGTGTTCAACCTGAGTCCAGCTTTTTGGGTCTTTCCTGAAAAGCTTCGTTGCCATCACATAATCATGCAGCTAATTATGGTGGTGTGTCACCTTTTCAGGTATGCACAGGGAGCTGAAGGGATTTTAGTCATCTCGACTAATAGGTTGAATAATAGGTGTCTCAAACACAGGTTTTGGTGGTGACTGTCAAGCCCCACGTGCAGTTTAGTATCATTGTTCTCTGCTGGAAAGATGCATTTAAAGCACGAACACCTATGTGCTCCTGTGTCAGCTGAGCACATTCTTCTCAGCATCTGTCTGAAGTGGTACCAGGTATATCAACTTCATTAGCAATCAAGTCCTGGATAACTAGCGGACAATTGGAGAATGGAGAAATTGCTTCTCTTTCACATTGTCCTAAAAATGCACTCGATATTTTGCCAAGTTGCAAGAAACTGCAGCTGTGGGCTGCACAAATTGCAACCAGAATGCACCATTTTCAGTGAGGGAGGAATTCACACCAAATTTTAAATGAAGTAGTTGAAGGAAAACCCT
Source organism: Megaceryle maxima (assembly GCA_024605025.1). NCBI lineage: Eukaryota > Metazoa > Chordata > Aves > Coraciiformes > Cerylidae > Megaceryle > Megaceryle maxima. Next base: position 72,209 of record JANHGN010016938.1, read on the forward strand.
ACGTGAATAGTATGTGAGCTTCTTATGAGCACCATGGTTTGCCTGCCACATTACCCTGCAGGCACTCTGACTAGTTACAAGGATTTGTAGAAAGCTTGGTTTAACTGCGTTGATGTGGGCTTACAATGCAGAATGGCTTGCAGAGGTTGCAAGGCTTCTTTGTGTTAATAATGGATTTTATGTTGATGTAGTTAACGTTGGTGGGACTTTCCACAGGAGGGTAATAAATGCTGCCATGATGGGTTGGTTTGATTTGGGTTCATCGTGCGTGTAGCATGGGGAATAAACAAGAGGAGTTGGAGACGTCTACACACCTGCAGTGCTGTGATCTTATTGGCATCACAGAGATGTGATGGGATGGCTTCTGTGACTGGAGTGTTGAAATGGGTGGATACAGGCTCTAGGAAGGACAGGCAGGGGAGATGAGCTGGGGGTGTTGCCCTGTATGTCAGTGAGCAGCTGGAGAGCTTGGAACTCCACATGGGGATGGGTGAAGAGCCAACTGAGAGCTTATGGGTCAGGATTAGAGGGAGGGCAGGGACAGGTGATATTGTAGTGGGGGTCTGCTACAGACCACCTGGTCAGAAAGACCAAGTGGATGAGGCCCTCTAGAGACAGAGCAGCCTTCCTTTCCACAAGCCTTGGTCCTCATGGGGGACTTGAACCATCCTTCTATCTGTTGGAGGGATAGTACAGCAGGGCATAAGCAATCCGAGAGGTTCTGGAATGCATTGGTAATAACTGTCTTCTCAAAGTGATGGAGGAGCCAACAAAGAGAGGTGCTGTGCTGGACCTTGTTCTTGCCAAAAAGGGGGAGCTGGTAGAGAATGTGAAGCTCAAGGGCAGCCTTGGCTGCAGTGACCATGAAGTGGTGGAGTTCAAGATCCTTAGGGCAGCAAGGAGGGTGCACAGCAAGCTCTCACTACCTTGGACTTCAAGAGAGCAGACTTTGGCCTCTTCGGGGATCTGCTTGGTAGATCAATATTTGCTGCTGCTGCCTGTGGTGTTAGTTCTGTACTTTGAAGTGTGGATCCTGTGCTGTGCAGTCAGTGCAACTGTTTTCTGTCAGGCTTTGATGTATAGGTGCAACTATACTGGGCCCAGTGTATTGTACCAGTCTTTACTGGGACAGCAGCTAAAATTGTACAGTCAGAACTGCACCGTGCTTTTCCCCCCATGTAAGATACAGAAGGTTATTGCTTCCCATTTGCCACCAAACAGAAGCTCCAGTGCAGGGACTCGTGTTCAGAGGATGTGAGTTTATATTCCTCATAGCAACTTCTATGCCATTATTAAAACACACGTTGCAATGGGCTTTATATGGTGTGATGTCAGCCTTGGAGTCCTGTGTTCCAATCATTTCCCTGCCCTCTCACCAAAGTGAGCATTCAGGGAAAACTTGCTCCATGGGAGAGAAGAAAATCCTTTACTCTGCTGAACACCAACTTAAAGTAATAAGAGGAAACAGTGTTCTAAAGTTTTCTTATGTTAACATGTTCTTGGTTGGAATTGGCTATGAATTAAAACTAATATTTTTCCTGCAAATTTTTTCTTCTAGGAATTATTCCTTTTACGTGCTTGACAACCACAATCTGCAGCAGCTGTGGGACTGGAACCATCATAACTTGACGATCAAGGAGGGGAAGATGTACTTTGCATTTAATCCTAAACTGTGTGTTTCTGAGATTTACCGTATGGAGGAAGTTTCAGGAACCAAGGGACGTCAGAGCAAAGGAGATATAAATCCAAGGAACAATGGGGAGAGAGCCTCTTGTAAGTAATGAAACAAAAAAACCTCGAGGCAGACTGCGTAGGAGGGTGTCACAAAACAAGCCCAAACCAACCCACACGCTGCCATGTTGCTGGCCGTTACAATATTTAGAGTTTAGAAATTACAGGAGGCTTGTGTTCTCTTGTGCAGTTCTTGAAGTGTTGCTTTGAAAGTGTGCTCACTTGGGTGGAAAATTATGTGGTCACACAGTCACTATCTCATCTGGAAAAAACTATTTGATGAGGGCGACTGCTTTCCAAATACCCTTTTTTTTGTGACAGCAGCAGCATGTAACAATAGGGACTGGGAAATGAGATATAAAATCTACTGGTTTGGTATATCCAGTGAGGAGCAACAAGGAGCAGTTTCTCTGTGTTCTTTGCAAATGTTCATCATTATAGCTATTTTTCCTCTTGGGTATCTACCCTTTCTTGATACTAAGGAGGCTGCTGAATAACAATTTTGTAGACACCAAACCAGACTGTTTCCGTGATATTCAAGCTTCTTTTCAGTTCCTGCTGAATATTGTACCTTGTTGCTAGAAATGCTTACTGTAAAACCCCCCCCTTTTTTTTGTTTTGTTGGTGGGGTTTTTTTTGTGTTTTTTTGTTTGTTTTGGCTGGTTGGTTGGGTTTTTTTAGCTTTATTTTAAAATTATTCGCTTTTGAATTCAGAACACTTTAGTATTCTACGATGTTCCTATAAACTTCAGTCTTTCTGCATTTAATGTTGGATTCTGCAGCAAAGCTATTGGAAAGTCCTGTCTTGGCTTCTCTGGTCTTCACATCAGGTCTCCAGGTGTAACCAACACATTTAAAAGCAATCTCTCATCTAGGAATTAAACAACAGAATGCTTAGAAATTTGATCTCATGCTCAAATTCCTTGAACTGACATGGATTTTTCTTTGGTCTGTTTGTGGTGTTCTTGGAGCTGTGTAAATTAAAATGCATCTTGTGTATAAGTCAGGTCCCCTTGTTCTGGATGGTGTTTACAAAGCTAGGACACGTAGTCTGCTGAATGTCTCTTTAGGCATGATGCAGAAATGCAGATGGCATAGATCCTTGTGGTAAGCACACTCCATTCTTTGCACATTCAATAGAGCAAAGGCTTGCAGTCCTGGAGGAGTAACAGACACACAGCCAGTCCTTACTACCACTGAGGCTAGTGCCAGCCGCTGCCTGTTTTTTGAAAAAAAAAACATTACAGAAAGCTTTCTGATGCAGAGAAGGGGAAAAGAATCAACAAAAGCTAAACTGCCTTTGAAAAGATAGCACCAATAGTGCCAGTGTACATGAGGGTGAAAACCCCTTTATTTTCAGAGACGTCTGTGGAACATTAGGAACTAACTCACAGTTGACACTTAGAACACAATTTCTTCATCCAAGAATGAAGTTTTTAAAATGCTATATTGTTTTGGATTGGAAAGCCCAGTGAGCTGGTAGTGGGAAGCCATTCATTTCCAAGCTGCCGGCTTCCATCCAGCTCTGTTCAGAAGAGTAGCTGGAAGCTGCTGCCATCAAATGGTTATGCTGTATATGAGCTGAGTTTTGGAGTTCTTGGTCCAGCCTCTCATGAGTAGGAATGTAAACTCCCTTGTCCTCTCCCATCCATTCCCCAGAAAAACAACCTGTAGTTGTCAAAAGTTGTCCTGGAAAGTGAGAACACAGAGGCCAGTTGTTGCTCCGTGCGTGCATTGGAGTTGGATGATGAATTTAGTGCTTCTAAATCAGTCCTGTGAATAAAGAGGGCTTCCATTCCTTGCTCAGGGAGTCTGAAGTAATTTTCAAGATCTTTCTGGTGTTGCATTAAAAGAAATTTTGCTTCAGAAAAAATAACAAGTGGCTCCAGCACATTCACTGTGAATGAACTGCCAGGTTCACTGCTCACCCGTAAGTGCTCAGATGTAGTAGGATGAAACGCAAAGCTTTGCAGAGGCGAAGGTGGTTGGTACACTGTGGTATCACAGGAGCTACAGGAAAAGCTAATTAGAACTGATAGCTAAGAAAAAACAAAGACTAATAGGTGATGTGATGCTAACTCTGTCACGTCCTGTCCTTCTGTATTGCAGGTGAAAGCCACATTCTGCGCTTTGTTTCCAACACTACGCTCAAGAATCGGATTAAACTAACATGGGAGCGGTATCGCCCTCCAGATTATAGAGATCTCATTAGCTTCACTGTTTACTACAAAGAAGCGTAAGTAGCTGTCGTCAGAGGCTGATTGGGACAGTCCAAGAGATAGTAGTTCTATTCTGACAGTTGGATATCTCATTCAGTTCATGTATTTCATCCTCAAGTCCCACTTCCATTCAAATTCTTTTCTTGGTGGAGTACAAGCTCCCTTTGAGATGAGGATTGTTTTGACTGGAGCCAATAAATGGATTCCAAATCCACGAGGAAGTTCCAAATTTGGGGAAAAAAATAATAAAATGAGGTGGATGGCTTGGCTTTTCTCAGGGAGCTCTTCGTAAGTTATGTCATGTTTACCAAGATCTGTGCCTTCTCTAGTCATAGTACTGACTAGAGAACATCATGTATCAGGAGTTTGCCCTGTCACCTTGATGACTTGCCCACTCAGGATCTGGGCTTACTTAAATTATCTAACTTTGGTAGTTTTCTTCTTTAGTACTTCTTGATAATGAAGGAGTGGGACAGTTACTGGAGATGCAATAAACTTGGTGCTGATGAGTCAGTAGTAATTAATAACAAGAATGGTGCTCTATGTTCTCTTGCACTGGTGTTGCAACTTCTGAAAACTAGAACTCTGTGATCATACAGATGTGTTTGTACTGTGTGGAAATAAAAGGGGAAAATAGCCTGTTGGACTGGTCCATGCCAGTCATGGAAGCTTAGGTTCTTTATGGTAGATAGCTCAGGCACTATCAGTAACTGTTTTGAGTTGCTTCTCTTTCATATGTGCTTAGTTGGAGTCTAAATATGTCTGAAGCATTTCACTGTCTGGTTTTCTTGGAGAGCGTTGCCTTATTGCTAGTGGCTGAAGGTAAGACCAGCTAAGCTTAACTCTGGCTCTTGTGCCACTTGGAAATAAATACCAATTTTATTCTGTTTTATTCTGCTGTGGACACAGAGTAAACTTTGTCTCACTAAGCAACTGGAGTGAGGCACTCTCCTAAATACATGACAGTTTTTTGGAGACAAAATTTTGTACTATTTTTTCTTTTACTATTTCAGACCATTTAAAAATGTGACAGAGTACGATGGGCAAGATGCATGTGGCTCCAATAGCTGGAACATGGTTGACGTAGACCTGCCACCAAACAAAGAGAACAATCCTGGAATTCTACTGCAGGGATTGAAACCTTGGACTCAATACGCCATCTACGTCAAGGCAGTTACCCTCACAATGATGGAAAACCATCATATTCATGGAGCAAAAAGTGAAATTGTATATATACGAACCAATGCTGCAGGTGAGATCCTTGGGGTCTTGGGTAAAAAGTTGATAATGTTGCAGGTATGCTAATTATATTAATATGCAAGTGCTGTTGTTAATACAAAAATCACACTTATGTGTGGGTGACGTGCATAATGCTGGAAAGTTTCAGTAACTATGAAAGCAACGTTCAGGTTTTTATTAAAACTGAGTGCTTGTTCAGACGTTATTTTCATTGGGATTTATGGGAATTTTTTGGAGGTAAGATTTCAGACTTTGTTCCACTGGCAAAGGTAAATTGAAGTTCAGCTTCGGATTGGGACTACGCGAGTTTGTGGTTGAACCCTGAATAACCATTGTTAGTTGGGCATGATTAGGAAGTCTTTCTTTGAAATAAGATTGTGTTTTTATTTTGATATCGAAATGGATTGGGAATCACTTTGAAAGCTTGAATTGAAATACACTGTAGAATGCTCTAGATTTAAATACCTTCTTTTTTTCTTTTTTTCTTTTCTTTTTTTTTTTCTTTTTCTTTCCTTTCTTTTTCTTTCTTCCCCTCTCCAGTGCCATCCATTCCCTTGGATGTTATTTCAGCATCCAATTCCTCATCCCAATTGATTGTGAAATGGAACCCTCCCTCTCTTCCCAACGGCAACCTCTCATACTACATCGTACGGTGGCAGCAGCAACCTCAGGACAGTTACCTTTACAGGCACAACTACTGCTCCAAAGGTAGGAGAAGGAACGTGCTTGTACTGGAAAGCCTATGCCTCTTACCTGCCAGTGCTCTCTATTGACAAGAGCTAAAGCCTGTGCCCTGCTTCACAACTCTTGTGAATAACAGCAAGTAGGAGGGAATGGGTAAACGTGGATTCTCGATATATTTGTAGGGAGAGAAAAGAAACAAATCACTTCTGTTCTTTCCTTTTAAGATAAAGTCCCAATTCGAAGATATGCTGATGGGACCATTGACACAGAAGAAGCTACTGAACCCACCAAGCCAGAGGGCTGTGGGGGAGAAAAAGGACCTTGTTGTGCATGTCCCAAGACGGAAGCAGAAAAGCAAGCTGAGAAAGAGGAAGCAGAGTACCGAAAAGTCTTTGAGAACTTCCTTCACAACTCCATCTTTGTCCCCAGGTAAGGGATTTTGGACACTTTTCTTTGCAAGTGAGGCTAATAATGTCATTTTTTAGCATTTCTTAGAGCTGAGGCTTCCTGGGTATGAAAGCATATGGAGGTAACACCTGAAACATAAACATTGCCTTTCCTTTCATGTGAGAAAATCCACATCCTTGCTTTGCAGTTTCTCTTATTCACTAATTTTCATCCCTTTCTCTCAATTTTAGCTTGTAGTAAGGGTTCTTACCTGTATTGTTCAAGGACTTTAGTGATGGTTTCTTTTCAGAGTCAAGAGTCACTTGAGGAGCTCTTTGCCTGTAAGGGTTTCAGAGATGAGCAACATGTGGCAGACGAAGGGTTTCAGATATAATCTTTCTCTAGATAGCCATTTAAGTGCTTGTGTTCCTAATCTGAAGATTTATTTGCCTTTGAAATCGAGGGCACAGTCACCTCGCAGAATTGAAACTGGTCTTCTTTCCTCACCGCACTAATTGCAAAGGGTATATTGGTTTCCTGGGTCTGTTCTGCAGAGAAGTATTAAATATGCCCACTCTTCCATGATAAAGACTACTGCTTACACACATTAAGTGGAATAGTAATGATTTTATGCTGTAACATAGAGTAGGTACTACTGAATTAATTGGTGATTTTGATCCTTGAGTTTCCAATTTATCCTTTATGTAACCTGCTCTTAGTTGAGATAATTGGATCCTGGGGCCTAGCACAGAGTGTGTAGCTGTTATGGTACAGTCTGTAAGCAGTCGGATTTCAATCGTGCATGTTATTTCAGGGAGGCTGTTGGCAGGTGAAGTTTATGGTCAAGTCTTCTGTCTGAGAGCTCAAGTGTGGCATCAGTGGTCATTACAACTGTTTTATGCCACCTTCCATGGTGATTTTTTTGGACCTACGTTCAAGGGTGTGTTGGGTTGACTTGTTTGGTATTGGGACTGTGATATGTGCAGCACTTCTTAGCTTTATCCTGAAGATGAGGAACTCAATACTGCCTCTCTTTGGAAGTGCCAAGTGTTATATCTGAGCTGTATTTGAGACACGTTTAGCATTTGTGGTTGGACTTGTGCAGCATCTCTCTACTGATGGTGAGAACCAGCAGCAAAGGTCAGCTCCAGAGAGGTAACAGCCACCAGGACAGGCCAGGGTGTAATTTCTGATCAGTGTGAAATCTAAATGTGATCCAGTTTTGGACTTTATGAAATAGCAGAGCAAGGAGCTTTGAAAGGCACGTGTCAGGTCTGAACTGCTTGAAAGTCTGTTGCAAAGGATTTTTTTTGTTTCACCAAAGCTTTGTCATTTAAAATGTGTTCTCTTCTCCCAAATTTTCTTACATCCGTCCCCCCCCCCAGGAAATTCACGGAGCCTTGAACTCACACAGCAACAGATAAACCGACCAGTTCACAAAGAATTTCCTGAAGTCCATTTCACTTTTTTCTTAACTTTCATAAGGGTGTGTTTTGTAACAGCAAGGGCAGATAAGGTACAAGGCTCAGAAATAGCTGCATAGCTAAGCAACTTTAAAGTGACTGTATGTCAGGGAAATTAAAGATCATGAGCTAGTGAGGTATCTCCATGGGACAAATCTAAGGAGCTCGTTACTTGCTGATGTCTGTTTTTTTTCCTTGTTCCCAAGGTAGAAGATAATTAATGTGTTAATCCAAGCCTCAATAGTAGTATTTGTTTCCAGTGTTCTCTACCTGTCTCCAGGATATGACGACAGAGATGCAGCATGTAATACAGGGTGAAAGTATTTGACTGGCTGGTTCCAAGGTTGTTTAAAAAGCCTCTTGATCTAATCTTGTGTGCAACTCCTGAATGACCCCGTGTGTATTAGTGCAGTGACGAGGTAGATTTCAAACCTTAGGACTCTGTTCACAACTGTAGGAGGATGAATTATTCAAGTTTTTTTGGTTCTCTAAAGAGCAGGATGAGATGAGCTTTGTGCGTAGTAGAAGGTATCTGAGATATCAGATAGATATCTCAGTAGAGTAGAAGAGATCTGAGTGTGAGAATAGTTAGCTTTTATGTTAAATGACCCACTATTATTTTTTTCTTTTTAATTTCCATTTGATTTAATTTTGTAGTGTCAATCTTAATTTTTTTCTTGCTTTTCTCTTGTTTCTCTCCTTTAACGGAGTAGGTCAATGTTCATGTTTTTATCTTTAGACTTTTCCTTGGATGCTTGGTTTTTTGTCTTTATCTGCACCTTTCACAGAAGCAAGAAGCTGCTTGACCAAAAAGCAATGGTGTCAAATCTCTTGATGTTTTAATCATGTTTGCCTTGTGGTTATCCTGCAGGTCTTTCTGATATGACTGTAGATTTTACCATCAAATTTTGTGTTTCTTTATCTTTTTCCCTACAGGCAAAGTAGGGCTGTACTTCCCCCAACTCCCCAATACCACCAAAGAGTTGAAACTTCATGCATCCTATAAAAGCAGTGATAGATGAAGGGATGCCTTTTGGGATCCTGCATTGGCATGTGCTTTTGTGGTCGATCGAAAATTATTTTTTTCTTTTCACTGCTTTTATCACAAAATCTGTGACAAATGTTCACCAGTTCATCCTGTGTTCAGCAGCTCAAAAGTTTGTTCTTTCCACTGAGTTAAAGCAGTAAATGAATGCTTACCCTAAGTGAGGTGACTAAGTTTAGGCAGAAATGCTTACATCTCCTATGAAATTCTCCCATCCTCCATTGACAAGTTAAGACAGTCATTTGTATGTTGCTAGAAACAATGTCATGGTAACTGAAGTTTTTTCCTTGTTGTCAATTTTTGTGTTGTGGTTTACACAGCATCTGAGGGTGTCAAAAGGACTACTCAAGATATAGTAAAAGGATTTTGGAAAACTTTGCAGTGAACTCCTAACCAAAAAAAAAAAAAAAAAATTCATCCTCAAACCTCTGCCAGAAGATTTCAAAACCAAGTCAGCCTGGTTTTGGCTCTCTCTGCAGCATGCTGTTCTGTGGCTGAATGTACTGAGACGGTATACTTGACAGTGAATTAATGTCTCCTGTTGAATCATCTTTCTTCTTGTGTGTTTGAGGGAGGCCTTATTTTTGTGGTTTGTAACTGACTCTGATAGAAATGCATTAGATTTCACTTTTGTCCTTGATAACTGTTGTGCTGACCAGGTGCTGTAGGGACGCTGGCAAAGCTGTTTCAGGTGGGATAGGATTCAAGCCCAAACTGGTTTTGTAGAGTGACTCTTCTTACATTCTTCTTTAACTCCCCTGGTGCTTTGCTTTCCAGGTGTGAGCAGTCCTGTAGCCTTCAGGGGCTGGGAAAGCCAGCTTGCCCTGTGTCCTTAGTGCTCCTCTGCAAAACAGCCTTGGATCTGACCCAAGCCCATGTGACAAGTCTAATGTGTGGCAGTTGTGTGCTGGGTGGCTAATACCATCCAGGTGTTTATGAGACTATTTTCATATTGATGCTTGTGCTGATGCTCAGGCCTGTCCTCTACAACAGCTTCTCACACTCAAAGTAGTAATGTTACCATAAATCCTCAAGATTTTAACTCTGTATTTCATACAGATAGATGCCTGTAAGGCAAAGCAAAGTTGGTCAGTGAACTCTTTACTATACAAAATATTAGCACTGTGTTTTCTGATGTAGGGAGATTGTTCCTGTACAGAGCTTTTGTTTGGATGAGAGAAGTACAGATACACAATTTACCACACAGCAGTGGGAGGTTAATATTCACCATCTTCAGCTGCCTTCCAATGTTTCTTGTCATAGTGCAATACATTCCAAGTTCTCTAATTTCAGTGCAACTGAAAAAAAAAAAGTCAAGTCTACCAGAAGTTAGCTTTGCTAATCCAGCAAACTTCAAAACTCTTTCCCCCTCTATCTTTTCAACCTTTAACATCTGATTTTTGTTTTCAGCACCAACATTACTGTCATTAAATACAAATTTAGGATACTTATTTAATAACAGTGAAGCCATTTTTGCCATTTGATTTATTGTGTGAGGTCAGAAGTTTGCACATTTCTCTTGGGGTGCAGTGTGAGTTTCAGATTTTTGATTAGTTTCTGACCAAAGAGTAGTAGGATGTGCTGACGTGCTGCAGGCTCAGATTAAGAGAAGGCTTTCATCTTGTTTTGCAGTTTCCTTTATTTAGCTTTTTTAATACCGTACTTACTTATTTTACTGAGTGATTTTGCCCATTTTTCCTGGAGCTGGAGGAAAAGTGGATTTTCTCTAAAGAAACCTTTTCTGTGCCTGTCTATCTGCTCCGCAGACCCGATCGGAAGCGGAGGGATGTGTTCCGAATCGCAAATGCCACTTTGGCCGCTCGAAACAGGAATGCAACTGGGACAGATCACTTCACCAATGTCTCTGATGCGGAGGAGAATGAGGTGGAATACCCGTTCTTTGAGACCAAAGTGGATGGCAAGGAGAGAACTGTCATCTCCCATCTCCAGCCTTTTACTCTGTACCGCATTGATATTCACAGCTGCAACCATGAAGCTGACACACTTGGTTGTAGTGCTTCCAACTTTGTCTTTGCAAGAACCATGCCTTCAGGTACGCTCTCACAAGTAGAAAGCTTTTGTTTATTTTCTGGGGAAGAGACCAATCTTGGGAAGGACAGACTTTCCAAAACCAGTTAGGAAAATATTGGGGTATAATAAAAAAAAATTCTATGCAAGAAAATAACTTGGAACAGTATAAAATGATTTTACAGTAGTTTAATGTATTTGACTGGTCTCTTGTGTGTACTAAATGATACGTATTGAGTCTGTCCTGTGATCTGGAGAAAGGTAGAAGTGCGTGCATTTGACTACTGAGATAATTGAGACAATCCATTTCTCAGTGACTTAGGTGAGACCTCCAGGCATGGTGGATTAAAAAGTTTTTTTTTCTTCTTCAGTTCTGTGTATGCTGAATGGAGACAGGGAAACATTTCTCTGCTAATGTTTAGTTTTGCTGTGTTCACTTTCAACTGTTTGCAGATGTTAGAGTTTTGCTGGTGGGAATGTTTGCCAAATGTTTCTTCTGTCACAGAATGACCATGCATTTGTCCAGCCTGGAAACAGGAGGAGTACTGTGTTGCTTTGCACCCAGTCGCTGGCATCTAGAGCACTTGTAAGAGGAAGCACTGAATGCTGTCCTCGTGTTTTGGACTTCTACAGATTGTAGTTCTTCTGAGAAGAATAGAGATGATTTTAGTGTAAGCTCATATGCACCCAGCAAAGAGCTTCTGACTCCCACAGATGTCTGGGAATATTTGATGTAGAATGGTAGCAATTTTGTTTTGTTTCTGGAAGGAAAGACTATCATAATCCAGATCCAGCTGTGTCAGTAAAAAGGCAAAAAGTATTGCTTATTTCAAGGAAATAAGGAAATCTGTGAGATCAGGGAAAAGGAAGTAAGTGTTCTCAGATTTTTTAGCACATGGCTCTGAAAATGAAAGGCTAAACAATTCTGTTTTCTTCTAAACCTAACAACTGGACTTTTGAAAAAATGGTCTTTTTTTCTTTGACTGAAATGATCTTCATATTCTTGTTTAGGTTTGAATAAAGCACATAAAATTATCGGGAATGAAATTAGGGATAAAGCAGTTCCTGAATTGCTGATGAGACTCGTTTTTAAACTGCGACAGATTTCCTAAGATTGGATGTTTTAGGAAAGGGCTGTTGGTGGGGCAGATATTGCATGTTGAACCAGCCATTTGTAGACAGGTTGTTGTTTACAGCCATTTGGTGGGAATAGCTGTCTGCACCGCTTTGCTGTAGTGGGAAGGTTGGAAGGAAGAAGCAGATGCTGATAAACAGGTTTTTTGGCACACAGAGCACAGTGACTAGCACAGAGCCCATACCTGCTGAAGCTGTCTGTATACACTGCGCTGTTTTGGTTTTCTTTTTGGCACCCAGCAGTTCAGACTCTGCTGATCTCTCCAACAGGCCCCTGGCCAATGCATTTTGTTTTCTGGATCTTTGAATAGCACTTACTGAAATGGTTCGATACCTTAAGTCTAGTATGAACCTTTTATTCTCCTCAGTTGTTGCCTAGGTTCTCATTTCAGTAATAGGTGTTCTTGTCACATCACTTGTAAATATTTTACAGAGGGAGCAGATAACATTCCAGGAACGGTAACATGGGAAGCAAAAGAAGAAAATACCGTCTACCTGAAGTGGTTAGAGCCTGCAAATCCAAATGGGCTGATACTAATGTATGAAATCAAATACGGGCAACATGGAGAGGTGAGGGTTTAACATTTCTCTGTTAAGAGGCACTGCTTATAGTGCTTCATTTCTATACAAATGGGATCTATATGAACATGCTTCTGTGCAGTGCTGCGGACCAAAGATAGAAATTGTGATTTCAAACACCCAGCACCAACCTGTGTGCTGTTCCTTTCTTTTGTTTATTTTGACAGTTGTTGAATTCCACGTATCTCCTGAAGGTGTTTGAAGAAAAACAGTTCAGACGGGGCTTTTATTTCTACACATTAGCTTATTCTGCAGCTATGTTATTTTCTCAAGAGTGAAGGGATGTGAAGATGTTAATGTGAACTCTATGTTAACTGAATGTTAAATGGTTTTTTTTCTTTCAGGAGAAGCGGGAATGTGTTTCCAGACAGGAATACAAGAAGCTTGGAGGAGCCAAACTCACTCATCTGAACCCCGGAAACTATTCTGCTCGAGTTCAGGCCACTTCATTAGCTGGAAATGGGTCATGGACTGAGCCAGTCTCCTTCTATGTGCAACCCAAATGTAAGATAATGTTTGTTTATATTTTGGAGAAACACCACGTAGTGTCCACAGGGACCTTCTCAAGAGCTTCTGTATTTAGTTGTAGAGCAAATGTATACACAGAAAAGCAGAACTCAGTCCTGTATTCCTTTTTGGTTTTCTGCTTGCTGGACTTTGAAGAGTTTGAAGTAAAAAGCAGTGCTTGTATATTCTGGATATAAGCATAAGCAATTGCAAAGTGAACAAAAGGTGGAAAAAAGGGGAATATGCAAGTGAACAATTACATATTGTTTACTGAGGAATATAAGTCCTTAAGCATAACTTGTGAACACAAACCCCAGACAGACGCTGTTTTGTACAAAATCAATGCTTTCCACCGTCTGCTTTCTTGTTCCACTCATCTGCAGTCAGGGAGTGTTTCTGAGTACATTTTTCCACATCAGACAAGAAAATGAGCACTTTGATTTCTTCCCTGTATGGAAATACACTGAGTGAGTTTTGAATGTTTCTTTGTTAATGGAGATTTTATAGAAACCCTGATACAATTGTTGTCTTGTTGGTTGCAGCAGCAAACTATGGAAACTTCCTGCACTTGATAATAGTGCTCCCTATTGCTTTCCTGCTCATCATTGGGGGATTACTGATAATGCTGTATGTCTTTAACAAAAAGAGGTGAGTTGTATATGCTTGTGGTTAAAAGTGCAGAGGGGAAATGTTTGTTTTCAAACCTGTGCCTCTGGAGCAAGTCAGAAATGGAAAAGGGAAATGGCTTTCAGAGGAGTCGAGAGGCTAAAGTAGATTCTGTCTTGTTGGTGTGTAAAAGGAGGAGGGTTTGAGTTACCAGCGAGCATCTGGCTGCTGCTTGAGATATGAAGAGGCTTTTTATTACGGTATCATGTTGAAGAGGGAAGAGGAAGGATTGTCAGGAACATATCCACTGGGACAATGATGGCAGACACTGAACCCAAATAATGAGGAGATTTGACTGGAATATGGAGCAATATAAATCACAAAAACTTAGATCTCTTCAAGTTTATTTGACTTTTTTTGTGAATTGTAGATTATCTTTTTTCAAGCCTTTACATCCACTTAAAAAATTACATCCTGGACAGAGAGCAGTTATGGGGACTGTTCTGTTGATTTGTTTTCCTAAGTTTTGTTGGTGGGTGTCTTTGGTTTTTTTGCTTGTTTGGTTTTTTGTTTGTTTGTTTGGGGGCTTGGTTTGTTTTTTGAGGTTTTTTGTTTGTTTGGGTTTTTGTGTGTGTGGTTTTTTGTTTGTTTGTCTTGTTTTTCTGTAACTAGTGGTTTCATTTAACTGAAATATATAATGAGAACTTAATAGAAGTCAGTGCAAATGTTCAGCCATGCAACCTTCGAGGTATGGGCATATGGTGGGTTGGTTTATTATGCTCACATAAATGATGCTCATTGAGTATCCCATTATTTCTAGCTCTAATTAATTTATATGCAGACAGTAGGACCAGTTCACCCCAATCACTCGAGAAAGGGCTTTCTGTCTAGTCAAGTACAATACCTGTTTGGCCTTCCCTTGGGCTGTCCCAGGTGAAATGCCTGATAACTCATCCTTCTTTCAGGTGTTGTCCTAGCCCACAGAAATGTTTTGTCTTTGATTTTCTGAGGTTTTGTGGACAATTTTATTTCTATAGCCTGCCTTCTGCAAGAACTCTCACAGGGCTGAATAAATAGGTCTTGTTCTGAAAATCACCCCAGTAAAATTGGAGGGGGGGCAGTGTGTGGGGTGTTTTGGTTTCTTTTTTGTTGCTGTTTGGTTTTTTTTTTTGGTTTGGTTTGGGTTGGGTTTTTTGTTTGGTTGGTTTTTAAATAAAATAATTGAAACACAGCTGAATGGAACTCTGTCTTAAAAGCCATTTTATCCTTGGTTAGATCACAGTAGATCAGATGATGTTAAAGTACTTTCTCAGCCACAGGTTTGTTTCCTGGGTGTATTGCCACACAGCTGAGTTTCTTAAAGGAAATGTACCCAGCAGCTAGAAGTACATTGTCTTTATGCTTTTCTGGTGCTGATTTAGTATAGAGAAGATTGCAGGTTTCCTGGGAAAGCTGTTCTGGGCTATTTTCCCATTGATTATGTGAGGTAGAAAAATAACTTGGGTTGTCCCCTTTGTCTGAAAAGCTCTCCACGTACAGTAAATAAAATAATCTGTGGTTGAGCAAATGGTGGAAAAGCTGTAGAAGAGGTGGTCTGAAATTTACTTAGGTTTAAAGATTAAAATAGAAAAAAAACTATTTCAACAGGAACAGTGACAGACTGGGCAATGGAGTACTTTACGCTTCTGTGAACCCAGAGTACTTCAGTGCTTCAGATGGTAAGTGTGGCCTTACACTTCTGATGCTTTTACTTTTGTATATTCTCTTTGTGTCTGACTATGAAATGTATAAAACTCTAAAAGGGATGTTATAAAACCACTTTCTCTCTGCATTTTATTAGCACAACTATTGAATTCATCATTGATAATATAGAAATGCCACCTGTCTATGGAAAGTGGGGAGGTTTTGAAACTTTTCCTGTAACTTATTCAGCTGAGGCAAAGTTGGATGCATTAGTTTAACTTTCAGATTATCATCTACTCACCTAGCTCTTCAAGAACAGGGGGAAATCAGAACATCAGATGAATTTCCCTGAAGCATCAGTTCTTCTGCTAATGTTTTAGTTTGGTGGTCCTGCTGTAGACTTCTTGCCAGAGTAGTGTTTTCAGAAGCCCCCAGGAGACCAATGAGTTTAGCCAGAGTGGCAGCAGAGTATTTTACTGTTGTTTTTAATAGCAGCACCATTAGAGTTAAAGGTCTGTCAGTGTTCATGCTATAATCCTCTATTTTTGCATCCTGTTATTTCACCCATCCAGAGCATGTGACACTACTGTCCCCTTCTTTGGTGACTGATAGGCAGCAGCATCAGTGACTACTCAGATGTCTTCTTGCCTGAGGCAGTCCTCCCTCCTGGCAGTCACCTTCTGAGGTCTCTCTTCTGCCTCGGATCAAAGACTTGCAGCAGCAAATTCTGCCTTTATTGGTGCAATGGCCTGTGTGCAAGTGATCAGAATATTTTCATGCAAAGAGCCTCCTAGATCAGAGAGCCTGTTTTCCTCTAGTCATGAAATCAATCTTTTAATAGAGGGATACAGCAGGCACTAAACTGATACAGATGATAAAGCATGTTTGATGCTGTCTGGAAGAATTAGAAAACTAAGGATCCCAAGAAAAGCTCAAGTATTGCTTCAAGCCTCTTCCCACCCTGGTTTTTGAGGTTCCTTATTTCTATCCCATTATGTCAGTAGCATAGTGAAGCCACTTCAGGTCCATTTTCACCTCGCTTTTAGATTTATTTGTATGCCAAGCATCTACCTATCTCTGGATGGGAAAGACTGTGGACTATGTGCATACATCGTGCAAGGTCTCAGCATTGTGTCTTAGCATTTTTTACAGTAAAGCTGTTTGGGCAGTTGGTATCATAAAGTGGTGAGCGATCGCGCCACTTGCAGAAGTGGAACATCACAGCCTGTTCTTTCTCTCCTTAGTGTACGTTCCAGATGAATGGGAGGTGCCTCGTGAGAAGATCACCATGTGTCGGGAGCTTGGGCAAGGCTCATTTGGGATGGTGTATGAGGGAATAGCCAAGGGAGTGGTGAAGGATGAGCCAGAGACCAGGGTGGCCATCAAGACTGTTAATGAGTCCGCAAGCATGCGTGAGAGGATAGAGTTCTTAAATGAGGCTTCAGTGATGAAGGAGTTCAATTGTCACCATGTGGTAAGTCCTTGGAAGTCGAAACGTGGCTGTGATCGATACAGCTCTGGTGCCTACTGGCATCAGGGTGTTCAGGGTACATCTGCAGCAGGAACGCGGGCTTTTAGCTTCAACTCTGTGCAACTATTTAATGTTACTGTGAAACAGGAATCAGTGTGAAACCAAATCTAGTTTCAGGCCTTTGCCACAGATTCACAGGTGCTTGAGGCTATGTATTGATATGCATAAAATGATTACTACATTTCATTTGGTTGTATTTGTAACTGGATGTTTATTTTTCGTCTCCCAGGTTCGGCTGCTTGGTGTTGTTTCTCAGGGCCAGCCTACGCTTGTTATCATGGAGCTGATGACACGTGGAGACCTCAAAAGTTACCTGAGATCATTGAGGCCAGACACCGAGGTGAGTCATGAGTTGTTGAATGCTTTTTACTTCTTCAGTTAGAATCATCTTGAACAAAACAGCGTCACGTTGGAAGCAGCAGGCAGTTAGCCTTTCTTGCCCTTCTCCTTAAGCTCTGAGAACAAAACATGAGCTGCTCTGTAATCTGCAGCACCTTTTTTCATGAGGTAGCTATTGCAGATAGTCCAGTGTGCTGCATGGAATAGGTCCCTTCTTGTGTTACTGAGTCCTGTTTTCCAGATGTGAATGAAATCTCTTGTCTAATCTAATTTCTCATCAAGACGTTAAACAAAAAATTGGCTAGGTGAGGCATGCCTGTTAGGATAATTGTTTCATGTTGTATATCCTGCCTGTCACCTCTGCTGGAAAGTAAAAATCGAGTATCTTAGATATCATGCCTACTCTAATATGTGGGCTGTGAGTCTAACAGCTAAAATTGCCACATATCATACAGGGTCTGAAGGATAAAGATGACACATAGGTCACTTGCCACTGAAATCATAGTGGACTATGTACAAAATGAGCTCAGCAGCTTTTGCCCTTGATACAGAAATTCAGATATGAATAGCTTAAAGGAACAGAACATGAGCACAGGATGTGCCCAGGAGTGTGAAACTGGTATAAATGGGGGCACTGCAGGTAGGAAAAGCAGATTGACAGAGTCATTAGCAGAGTTCAGTATGTGAGGCTGTAGTTTTGGTGACTCTCTCAGTGATGTTTATACAATGGGTGTAAAGCTTATGCAAATTCATACTGGTATGGGATGATGGGATTTAACTGGTTGTGTATAAATACCTGAACTCCTTCATCCATGAGACTGAGAATGGTAGAAGCCATTCCATATATCCAAGCATCCATGTATCCATGGATGTGAAGGAGCGAATTTGCTTCAGAAGAAATTGTCCCATAAGCTTTTCTCCTATTTACAAGTAGAAGTAATTCAAGAGACATACAGTTACGGAAGACTGGGGAACAGGAAATTAAATTACTTAACATCTTCAGGTTAGTTGTGGAGAAGATAAATAGGGCTGAATTAAGCCCTCTGCTTTGTATCTCAGAACTTGTGTGGCAAAAACATGGACATTTAAACTTCATAGGTGTAAGATAATATCCTTATAGCAAAAAGTCTTTCTGGCTTGTATTCCCTAAAATAGAATGCTCTGCTATAAATGAGCTATTTGGGAGTTTTGTTTGTAATCCAGCTTGTTATTGCCAGTTTTCCCACTAAACAGATGTTGTGGTGTACATAATCATGAGTTTCTGTTTAGCCTGGATCGTGTCAGGCTGAGTTGTGCTTATGTGACTTTTTAATTTTTTTTTTTTTAATCAAAAAACCCCCAAAGTAGTCCCTTAGTTTGTTACAGTTCAATGTAGAAACAGTTACTATTTTCTTTCCTTGTTACCTATTTGATCCTCTTAATCTTGCTCAGAATAATCCTGGCCAAGCACCTCCAACTCTGAAGAAGATGATTCAGATGGCAGGAGAGATTGCTGATGGGATGGCGTACCTCAACGCCAACAAATTTGTTCACAGAGACCTTGCTGCGAGGAACTGCATGGTGGCAGAAGACTTCACAGTGAAAATTGGAGGTGCGCTTGTTTGACTTTGACAGAAATGAAAAACATCATCCTGAAAAATCAGCATCTTAGAAGGCATTTTCAGTTTTTGAAAGCTGTTTGAAAGACCTTTTAAAACTTCACTCTAGTTTCAGTTTCTGCAGAATGAAATGTGTTCCTTATGAAGGCTTACTGTGATTTAAGACCTGTGAGCAGTCAGCAGCGAGTTGAAACTCTTGGAATACCTCTACTTGCTGTTGTTCCAGTGAGGAAACAGTATAGCATGTGGGTTTAGAGAGCTAGTGGAGCAGTGATTTGAGGTGCAGATGCTGCAGACATCTGGGTGGATGGTGTAGTTACCACTCGTGTGTCATTCACTTCTCTGTTAATGCGCAAAAATAATTCCACCTCCTGTTTATGGATTCGAGAATAAAAATTTTAGGATTATTTTAAAGCATATCTGATTTGGAAGTGGAATGTACGGCTTGCCTTCAGCTGGGTGCTTTCCAGTCTGAACTGGAGCTCTGCTTTCCAGACAACAGCATGACTTTTCTTCTGCTCTGCTGTTAGAACACCACTTTTTTTTTTTTTTTTTTATCCTTCACCATCCTTCCAAAATAGTGTCAGATGAGTTTTTTTCAGACTTCTCTCCAGAGAGAGTGATTTTAAGCTTTTGGCTGTTTTTGAGTTGTGCATATTAAAATAACATGTATAGCAACAGCCTTCTGCTGTAGGAAACTAATTCTTTTTTCTCTGAGCTTAACTCAGCTATTTTGATAATTTGTGTAAGTAATCCTGTCATTTGGGAGAAAGAAAAAATGATTTCATTTTGAGTCAGTTAATTAGGAAATAAGATCTTTGGGGGATTTTGTGCATTTTCTGCAGGTTCAGGGGAAGTCAGCCTGAATCCTTCCCATTCCAGTTTTCTCACTCCTCCTTCCCCAGCCCCCCCAGCATGTTCTACAGTTCTTTCAACTGAAGATGGTGCATCTCTTCCGTTTAATGTGGTACTTGGTTACCCCAAAAGCATTTCATGAAATATGCTGCACAGCTCTTGTTAATGTACCAGTGTTGAAAATCCCTTCGTGTAGAAGCAGTTCAGGAGCATCTTGACTGGAACACGCCAACTCAAACTGTTTGGATAGCAAAGGAAAAGCTTTTTGCTGCACTGTCCTATGCTCGTTGTGTATCTGTTTTTCATTTGCATCCCATTTTAAAAGAATTTTTCATTCAGCCAGGATAAAGTCACTCTGGTGTGTGGGAGTGATGGAATAGCTTCACAGATGGGCTTTTTAGTCATAATTGCTGAGGGTACCAGTGTCCCTAGCAGGCAAGGAACAAGAAGGATCAGTGGTTGGTCACTCATCCAAGCCTGGTAATAACAACATCCACAGACTGCTAGTAACAACTGTGAGAACTGGAGGAATTTTGTCCTCTTTTCACTTCACTTTTCCCAGAAAATAAGGGGCGACTAAAGGTCTGTATTGATAAGATGGATTTTGCTGTAGGTCTGCGGTGTTAGCAGACAGCATTTAATATTACTAAGAGATGTGATGCCACTCAATTGATTAATTTTTGGTTAGTGTCTGAAAACGTAGTAACTGTTGCAGATAGGCCTGTTGAAGACCCAGCAGTTTTGTGTGTGTTAAGTTGATTGTTCAGGAGGAAAATGCTTGATTAAGTCTGAGTTGCAGTCAGATGAGCACTGTTAGATCCAAGTCTTGGAAATCACAGAATCACAGAATGTTAGGGATTGGAAGGGACCAGTGAGGATCATAGTATCCAACCCCCCCACCAGAGCAGGAAATCCTTACGTATTTACAGCTAAGGACACGTGTGTGAACTATGTATGTCTTCAGTATTGGTCTGTGTTAGACAGCAAATCCTCTGTAGTATTTGAGATGAATATTGTACAGGGGAATTACCTTGGGGTGGGGGGGGAAGAATTTGTATCTACATGTGAGATTCTTCAATTAAAGACAATAGTATTAAGTATTAACAGAGCTCTTTAAAAAGAAAAATTAGCGAATTCAGTGAACAGATATGACCTTCAGGAGACTTAAGTTGGGCATAAATCCTGGAATTCTTCATGTTAATGTATTTAAATCATTCAGACTTGTCACCCACTGAAGTCAGTGGTAAAACTGACTGTTGGTTTTGTTGGGAGGGAAGCTAAGCAGCCCTAAGGCAGCCAGTAAAGTGCCTGAGAAGTAGCATTGTTGTAGCAGATTGGAGACTCATTGCACCAAACTGTAATTCTCTGCTGGCTACAGTGGCTTTCAATAAGGGGAAATGTTCATCGTTTTAATCATGCAATCTCAAAACATTTATACCTTCTAGATTTTGGCATGACAAGAGATATCTACGAGACAGATTATTACCGTAAAGGAGGGAAGGGTTTGCTGCCTGTCCGCTGGATGTCCCCAGAATCACTGAAAGATGGAGTCTTCACAACGCACTCCGATGTCTGGTAACAAAAAAAGGGGCTCTGGAAAACTGGTTTAGCCCCTCTTCTTTTTAGCCTCTTTCTTGTTTTAGTAGACTTAGTTAAGTATACTGCTTCTCCTGTCTCTTCAGAGGTAACTCTTTTTTCCACTGTGAAGCATTCTGCTTTGTATTTCATATTTCCATTGCAAAGTCAAGAGCTCTTGAGGTTAAATTCTGCTCTCAGAGAGAGCGGAATTAAATGGATTTCCAAACCTGGAGGTGGCTGCATGTTTCATGCTGTGGGTTGTACAGTTGTGCAGGGAAAAACATTACCTTCACCTGGAAGAGCGAGTTGTCATTTTTCAAGCTGCCCTCCTTCAAGAAAAGCATTAGAAGTTGCCAAGGTTCATAGTGCTGACCTGCTTTTCAATCAAAACCTTCTGTGTAAATAACTCTGCTTTCCTGCAGACGGTTTGTGTACACTAACAGGTTTTTTCTCAGGAGCTCTCCCTTGTGTATAGTCTTCTCCATTTGGAGCTTTGTTTGCTTGTTTTGTATCCCTTAAGATGCAGAAATAGGTTTTTCTTTAAAAGCACGTTGCCTAGCTGCTGTATCTGTGAAGTTCCTAATAGAGGCATTCAGGAAATTTCAAAATGCACTTTCTAGAAGAAATAATACTCTGGAGCAATTCCCTGCAAACACCCCCCAAGCCTCTGCAGATAGGTAGGGAGGACTTGGCAGAAGATTAACATGTACTGGCAAAACCTCTACTCTGTCTTTTACGGTTTCTCTGCCTTCCTAACAAGATGTTTTTACTGCTGATCTGTTACAGAATTGGCAGCTGATTGCCTCCAAATGTCTAGAAGTCAGTAGGAATGGTATTTTAGTAGTAAACAGCATTTTCTTTAAAGGGCTTGAGGATTTTGGAGTCAGCGGACTGTAGTCCGCAGCACCAGCTTTGAGTGAAAGGTTCATAAGATGAATAATGCAGCAAGTGAAAAAGCAAAGCAGAATGCTGCTTAAAATTTTTTGCATCTGACTGGTAACGTATTTATGAATCCAGTAACCCTCAAACTTGGAAGCAGATGAAAATAACCACTCTGAGTTGAAGGGGAAGCCCTATATCAGCCATTTATCTAACAGAACAACGCAGGCATGCTTTTGGCAGTCCCTATGCAGGAAAAGAATTTCAGGACTTGTAATGGCTTCACAAAGCAGACAGAAATTTGGAATATATTACTAGAAAATCCCCAGATGTAGAACTGAAAGAGCCTGTCCTGAAGAGCTGGCAGACTTGCCTGTTCTTACCACACAACAGTAACTTTGAGGTCCACCCGTTGTATCAAAAGTGGACTACAGCGGATCAGCTGTTTGGCTTCGGTGACGTACTGCACTTGTTCCATACGCACCTTCCTTTTAACCTGTAGCTGTTAAGTGATCTTGCTGTTTACACGTAAGTCAAATTCCAAACAAAAAAGAAACGCACGAATGTGACGCCAAATCGAGTGTCAGAAATAAATGAGTGCTTTAGCTGTTGCAGGAAGTACGTGAGTTCTCCCTTCACTGTTAACAAGGCTTGGCATTCATCGGTCATTCGGTCCAAGGCGGGGTTGAGCAAACAATATTGCAGTTTATCAGGAGGATGGTGTGAGGGAAATACCCGAGCACAAAGTCACATCAAGGAAAGTAGCTCACTGATGATAAGGTTGGAAAAATTAGGAGGAGGGGTAAAATCTGACAGGTTTTTTTACTTGAAAGCACAGAGAGGAAAAAGTCTGTGGAGAGGAGGTCCACAGCAATCATCAGTAGTGCAG
Source organism: Megaceryle maxima (assembly GCA_024605025.1). NCBI lineage: Eukaryota > Metazoa > Chordata > Aves > Coraciiformes > Cerylidae > Megaceryle > Megaceryle maxima. The sequence continues at coordinate 95,183 of JANHGN010016938.1, forward strand.
AGGGTTTCTCCTTGGGATGGTTTGTCATCTTGATTGGCAGAAGTGCTGTATTCTGAAATTGGGTTCACATACATACACTGTCTTGAGGTACAGAACACCTGTTTCAACACGAGGAATCTGCTGTATGTTAGAACACACACACATTCATGTTTGCTGCAAGTATGCACAGCTATAGTCAGAAATTTCAGCCTGAATTCCAAATGTACCTGAGCTTGACTCATCACTGTCACAAAATAGTGTCTGTTTACTTGATCTGCTTCTGGCTAAAAGGATCACTTTGGCTTCTTTCTCAGTAACTTTTAGACCAAACACCCTGTACCGAATGTCTGTTCCTGCCAGGAAAAAATACCTGACTCCTTGGATTGGTTCAAATTTTCAAGGTGCTTTGTTCAAAACATGTAGCTTGGCTGTTCTGGGGGCCGTTTATTTTCATCAAAAAGTTGAGAATGGTTTTCCTGACTTTTTGGTAGGATACTGTGACATCTGGTTCCATGTTCTTCAAGATAAGTTTTAGAAGCCAAATGTCAGAGACACAAAGCTGTGTGAGTGGTCAGAGTCCAAGATTTATAAGCTGTAAGGTGAAATGGCAAACTGCAAAAGAGCATCTGGAGGTTTTGAAGGGTGGAGCTTTATTTTAGCAATTCTTCTTTTATTGCTTTTCAGACTGAAGAATGAGGTAATTAGACAAGACTGTTGTTGTAGTAGTTAGGGAAGGAGAACATTGTAAGATTCATGTAACTCTGTCCAGCATGAGGGTGTATTTCTATAAATAAGTCTTGAGCATCTTGCAATCTTCAGAGCTGGTAGTTGCCTTGAAGGACAAACATTAAGTTTATTTGTTATGATAATATGACTGGTAGGTGTGCAAGAATTGTTCTCATTATTCCTGCAATGATCAAAGTAGTTTCAGAGGCACCAAAATGTTGAGTTGACCCTCTGTCCCTGCCTCCCCTGAAAGGCAAACAATTGCAAGTCTGTTTGTGGCTTCTGGCTCCAGACACAAACCATTTTAGATCCAGTGGATAACTGAAAGATAAAACCACTCTACCATAACCAGCCAATAATATTGCACTCCTGTTTTCACAATACCCTATTGAAACTAACACTTTTTTTTTCTCTAAGCTTGACTCAGCATTTTAGTCGTAGAAGACAAGACAGCCTCTCGATGTTCTTTGCGCAGCAGCGCTAAAAGTAGATGACTCTTCATTGCAGGGCAGACAATTTGAGCCAAGTCTGCTCAATAAACTAATTTTAAATGGAGATATTTTTAGAAAGCGTCAATACTTACGTCCAAACTACCCAATTACATAACTATGCTTATCTTTCTTTGCCAGTAATCAATTCCTATTATTAGACTGACTTCTTTTTTTCACTTGTGCTGTCCTTTGTAGTTAGTTGGAAGGAGCTAGAAGCTCTCTTTCGGGATCATAGTTACATACATGTTGCAAAAGGGATAACTGAGTTTCCCCTGGGGGGCTTCAATGTTTTGCTGCTGAAGCAGCAAATCGGGGTCTTGGTAGAAGAAGCTGGAGAACGTGCACATTTCTTCCACGTCTGTTTCAAAACTTGATTTTGTTGCCCGCTGCCGGATGTCAAATGCCTCGATCGTTACTTTGCATCTTTGACTTAGACCGTGGAAGAAACCAAAGCAGAAGTATCAATGGAAAGTATTACCCAAGAAGTGTTTCTGTGCCTGGGGAATAGCAGTTGGTTTGTTTGCTTGCTGTTGGTGGGAAGGCAGAGGAGGTGCAGAGGTGTGGTGCTGTGCGTTTGCTGTTGTAGCTCTCGGCTGGCGAGAGCGACAAGGGAAAAATGCAGCTTTTAAATCGGATTTGTGTGACTCAAGTATTTCTGATGAAAAGCAGCTTGCACTGGAATAAGAGCTTACAGTTCTGCGTTATTACCTTCTCAACTGCTATCAGGAGTACCTGAGATATGTTACAGAAAGATTTTCAGTTTAATTTTTTTAATTCATGGATTATTATTTTTTTTTCTTTCTCTGTGGCTTGGGGGATGGGGGCTTGTCAAGCTCACTTTAAATATCCAGTCTCTGCAATTTCTCCACCTGCTTAGAAGATTGGATTCCCTGCACCCAGCCACAAATGGATGTCTTTGCATCCTTTAATGATCAGGTGTCTATCCACCCTGAGGTCCCCTGTACAGAAAGCACAGGGACAAGAGCACAATTTGCAATTTTATTTTATTTTTTATTTTTCCTTACCTGCATCTTTCCTTTTCCCCTCTTCACTGTTCCCCCCTCTCACAGTGCACCGAAAGTCTGAACTCCAAGCCATGAGAAGGGGAGGTGAGATGCAAGCTGATTCTCTAGGCAAGCTCACATCTTAACCCTCCTCTGAGTTAGGAGGCTTTTGGTCAATGCAGTGAGCTTGTGGTGGCTTTTTTACTGATTGACCTGTACAGAACCAGTGCAATCATGTGATGCTGGACCACTGAATGATCATAATCATGCCCAGCTCTGAGCTGTAGATGATGGTGTGAAAAATGGAGATGTAATATTACCAGTGTTTCCTTAGAGGCCATTCTGAAGAGTCATTCAGAACTGGGTGACTGTTTCTCATCACTGACTAGAGCTGTTAGAAGTCTGCAGAGTCTTACACTACGTAATGCAGCTGTCACCAGAGCTGCATCCTTTTGGAGCAATTGGAATTTTTTGGTAAAAGAAAATTCCCATGGACACTTACCTGCTCAGCATCATTGTAGAAAAATGTTCTAAATGTGCTAAAGTTCTGATTTGTTTTCCAGGTCTTTCGGTGTTGTACTCTGGGAGATCGCAACGTTAGCGGAGCAGCCCTACCAAGGCATGACCAATGAACAAGTGCTCCGTTTTGTGATGGAAGGAGGTCTGCTGGAAAAACCAGACAATTGTCCTGATATGCTGTAAGTGTCAACAGTCACCACTGTTCTCAGTGCACAGTTTATTCTCCCCAATCCCTTCAATATCCTCCTCTGCCCTATCTACCACAGGAGGGGTTATTGAAGAGTGACAGTAATGTGAAGTGCTGCTTGAACAGTCTCTGTCAATCTCGTATTTTACAGTCGTTAGATGTACCAGAAACCGACTTCACTTGTGGCCAGAATCTCACTTCGGGCTATCTCCTCTAGTAAGGAAACAAAACCCAATCTTTGTGTTCCTGAATAAAATTAGACTTAATAAAAGGTCACAAGTGACATTTGCTACAGCGGAAGACTTCGTGCCTAAATCTTGTCTCTTCTGCTTAAAGTAATTCTGTTGAGTGTAAAGAGAAGTAAGAGCATAGGATGAGCTGAAATGTATTGTGCATAAACTCTGTGGAATTCAACATTTTCATTCAGCATACAGAGAAATGTATCGTTCCTTTGTCTGAAGCAGCGCTGTGTCTGCTCTTTCAGTCACAGTGCTCATCACATTGAGATAAACAAATCTCCCCTGCTAACAGTTTCCTTTCCGTGAGCACAGAAAGCAGCACACAGAAAAACCTTTGCCTACCCCTGGAATCAATACAAAGCCTTGCAGCAGAGGAGGGTGTGCAATGCAGAGAGCTTCAGTTTTTAGCTTTACATTGTTGAAATGCTTCTGCTGGCTTTTGTGTATAGCAGTTTTAGTTGTTCAGACTTCATTACTTTGATATACTTCCCAAACTGGCTTTTGGGAAGGAAATACTGCGTCTTGCCCTTATTGAAATTTGTTGGGAGGCCCACAGAAGGGATACAATCACTTAAGGGCCTCAGCTGCTTGGGATTCTTAGGAAAAGAGCTTTTTTGGCTGGAGCGCTGGCTTTGGTTTCAGATGACAGGCTGTGTTGTTTTGTTGTTTGAGGGGGGTGGGTGGTATATGCAGGGGGAGGTGTAGCTGCCATGTGATTCCTGAGTTTCACATTCTTTCCCTTCCACAATGCTGTGGAGAATTTCTGGCAGTCAGATTGACTAGAGATTGTTTAACGTGGTCGGAGCTATGTAATGGAGGGGAGGAGTGGGCAGAAATGGGGGAGGAACAGGATCTGTGAAGGGGTCCACTCCCCAGATCCATAGGGGAAAAAACAACTCTACAGTGAGAACAAACTCTGCGGGAGAGTCAGCGTTAGAAATTCCCTGTTAACCTGGGGGGTGTGGTGTGAACAGGGGGACCGGAGGGGAGTCATGGTGAGCAGCTCTCTTCACTGCAGCCCACCTGGCCTATTTTCCTTCCCCTCAGAGCTACTCCTCTGCTTGCTGGGTGTTGATATTGGATGAATCCACTTTCAATGTAACTGGCTTGTGAGATGGGAGAATCTGGTTAAAAATGTGGCAGAGCAAATCTTTGCACCAGGGTATAACCAGCAAAGATGGTTTTTGTGTTTGTTTTAATGAAGAAGCTGTTCACTCATAGTTATGGCAGCCAAGACTTTAAGCTGACGTTGCAGAGGTGCAGAATAAAAAAATCCTTAGAATTTAGCCACTTCTCTCCATCAGAACAAGGAACAGGACTGATCTCAGAACTAAGGCACATCCAGTTTAGTGGTGGTTTTGTTCTGTTTTGTTTTTCTGATGCGGTTGTGAATAACATATCCTGATTCTGCCCAAAAGAAAAACAAATTGCAAAGAAATTTAAGTATTGGCCTTAGAAGCTTATTGTGACTTCCTTCAGCTTGTCTTGTCTTTGTATTAGGACAGACATCCAAGTGTGCTGAGACTCTGATGGGTTGTTGTAGGAATAGCGGTAGGGATCTCCAGGGATAATCTTTGACCTTGTTCCATGCACATGAATTGACATTCAAAGAACCTATTTTGCATTACTCTAGTGCTTTTTTCTTCACATTTTTCATTTCTTTCTCTGTTTTCTGTCCTGTTTGCCCAAGATGCTGGGCATGGCTGAGAAACCTGACAGCTGCTGCCAGTCTTGAACCTCACGTGTGTGGCTGCTGGCAGGCAGGGACCTGGTCTGCAGGCAGAGTTCCTCTCCAGCACCCTGATAACCTGCTTCTCAGCAACAGTTCTAACAAGAAAATCACTGAATGGATAGAAAGGTGCTTGTAATTGAGTTACAAAGAGACCTGAAATTGCTTATTGCTCTTGCCCTGCATCCCCATGTTTCAGGCAACTGCTTTCTGAAGTGCTTTGTGAAACCCTTTGTGAAATAAAGGGTCCTCTTTTTTTGTGGAGGTTGCTGAAAGATTCTGTTTAAAGACAGATTTCTTGGCATGTCTGTGCCAGTGGAAGGTGGTTTTTTAGATAGCACAAGTTCTTACTGGTGGAGTCAGGCTGGTATGTGATACGTAATATTAACTCACGATGTTAACTCAAGATGTCCAGAAAGCAAAGTCCACCTGCTGCAGGAAAGTCAATAGACTTCTTGTGCTTGGTACTGCCTGAGAGCAAGTGAGGAGGGGAACCAGGAACTGCACTTCTCTATATCTCATGTGGTGAGCTACAAATGCAGAGAGACTTATTTCTTTGAATTAGTTTGACTTGGAAACAACTAAAATTATGGGCAGAACACAAATTCACCTTTCTGTAGAGAGAGGGGAGTGTACTTGACATACAGAAACCTCCAGAACAGGTGGAGGAGGTAGACTGCTGTGAGGAAGCGTAGATGAGACTAGAGAGAAGAATCTTGCTGCAACTGTCACCCAATCTACTATTTTTAACCTTGCAGATTCTGCGAGTGTTGACACAGCCCCGCACGCTCCCGACACAGCGCAGTCGCTTTCCTAAGGGCCTCCCTTTGCCCCCCTGCATGAACGCTACATGGTGCAGGCACTTGGACGTTCCATCTCTGCTCAGACTGCAATGCTAGTAATGCTTGTTAGTGGCTGTGCTTTGCTAACCCCTGGTAGCAGCGAGGCAGTAGTTTTTTAGGTGGATTGGAGACCAAGGGCACTTGAAGAACTGGAGACGTTCTGTTCTGTAGCTTGGTTGTATCGGATGCTTGCGCAAAGCGGGATTTTACGGCGCGGTTGCCTTGCGGTTCAGGGAGGTGGTAAATCCCTGTGAAAGGGCTGAGCACGAAGGGGATGGTATTTCTAGAGGCTTTTTACTCTTACAGAGGGTGAAACAAGACTCAGTTCTGTTTATGCTACACCCTCTTGGCATAGTTTGCATGGTTTTACAGACAGAACTATGCAATAAGACAGATGGTTCAATATGATGGTGCCAGGAGAAGCTTTGCTGTTTTTCTCCTCTTCCTGTGTAATAAGTTCTGGTTTTATGTCTTACCATTGTTACGGCAGCGTTCATCAGGTGGTGGCTGCGTGGCAAGAAGGTTTGTTACAGCTGAAGCTCTCAGACAGTGTGTTCCCATGGGGCTTTTAAAAGTTGAGGAGGCTGGAATTCCACTCTGTTTTTGAAGCAAAATTGCTTCCCCCATATGTGTTGTAGATGAGTAGACTATTTATGCGTTGCTGATTTTCCTCTGTTCCTGGCGAGCAGGGTCTGCTGTGCAGAGGTAATGTCCCCATCTAGCAACAGCAGAACAGGAGAGGTCCTTTCGGTGTTCCCCACCAAATCAAGTCTGATGCAAAGCACAAACGCACACTCCAATGGAATGCAGCTCCTATAGGAACTTTCCTTTTTTTTTTTTTTTTTTTTTTTTCCCAGTGTCTCAGTGCACAAAGTAACTCTGTTTCTGCTCAGTTCTTTGAGCAAAAGATGCACGAGATGGACTCTGGCTATTCCGTGACAATGCCTCCAGCTTCCTTGAGCTCACTTGCCACCAGTCAGGAACGTACTTAATAAAACTGCTCAGGTTGTATTAACAGCCTGTAAATTCTTCCATTGTCTACTGGAAAGGGTTCTTCTTGTTTAAGATAATGTAAACAAGGTCTTTGAACCCACAGAGTAAAAAAGAAAAAAAAAATCCTTTTATGGGAACTCTGTAGGGTTTTTAAATCTGGAATGGCTTAAAAGAAACATCACATGTCCTTGTTTGTGCTGATGTCACATGCATTACTCCACTGCTTGTGGTATCTCCTTAGCATTGCCCTTAGGCCTCAGGGCACGGCGCCAGCGAATATCCAGTGTTCTTGGCTCCAGCTAATGCTTCTATTCAGGGACACAGCAGTCAGCTGGAAAGGAAACAGCAATGAAGTAACAGAAATGGATTTTATATATTTATGTCTCAAGCTTTCCCCCTCCTTTGTGGGTGAGGGTATAGAGCAGTTTTATAGTTTGGCTTCACTTTCACTGTGGAAGACTTTTTAAAGGCTCAAAACCAAGCAATAGTTTAACAGTGTTTATATGTCTACGTGCCTGTTACAGTACAGCATTGAGTACTCGGGGAGTTCTCCCAGCATGGACTGGTTTTGCCAGCTCTTTTTCGGGTGTCACAAGGCCGTGCTCAGGTGGCTGACTTTTGTTGGTGCGGAGTTGTGCCAGCTGAGCTCTAACAGGAACAGTTGTGACTTCAAATGCACTTCAATTAAGATTGCTTTTGTTTTGGTTGAAGCGCTCTCAGCAGTGTTTGCATCCCAAACACAGCAGCTTTTCCCACTCTTGGCCAGTTCACATCAGCTGAGAACATAGGAGAGTGTTTCCCAAGCAGCGAGTTTCTGGGGGAGGGGATTTCTTTGCTTTGGTTTTGTTTCAGGCCAGGGTTCCCAGACTGTCTGGACCCTGCTGTGGGCAGCAATGCACAGCAGCAGGCTTCAGAGTCCAGGGTTTTCCTGTCCAGCTGAAAGGTTTGTTCTAGAGCAGGGAGTATGGAGACATTAGGATATTACTCTGTGATGGATTTAGGTGCTATTCAAGAAAGGAGTGAATTTTTGTAGTTTGTTTTTATTTTTTTAATGAAAAAATAAAATAATTCCACACCCCACTGCAGAGATCTAGTAAACTGCTGCCAGGGCATAAGGCAGTGAGAGGTAATTAAACTGTAAAATAGAATTGCTTGCTTACTTGCTGAAAATCTGTGGAAGTTGGGAAAATGGTATTATTGGTTTATGGAGTCAAAACTAAAAGTTGAGGTGTCCTGGCTAACCTTAGGTGGGGAAACTGGCCACTGGATCAGGCTGCTGGCCAGGCAAGGAAAGGGACAGTGCTGGAAGGTAAGTCAGAGACGTGAAGGATTCTCCGGTACGTTATCCTAACTGAAAGGTTAGCTTATTTTTGGTTTTAGATCCATTGTTATCCTAGCACAGAAAGTAGTAGTTTTGGCCAGTGGTGACTTCCTACACAGAGACTGTTTCTCTGAGTACTGTCATTGGCTTAAAGAATTAATATTCCTTTTCGTATTTAAATTTGTCCTATTGTGCAGTGTTAACAGAAGACAGCCCTCCTCTGCCTTCGCAGGAGGTGAACTCCTTTCTTGTGTTGTGTTTAAAGCTCAGGGAGATCTCTCAGGAATATCCAATTTTGCTGTGTCATGAAAATGCTGTTTTCATTATGTACGTGTTACCGTTTCATTTTGTGGTTTTGTTTTGCCAGCATGGGACATTGTACAGATCTAATCATGGATGCGCTTAAAGAGATGATCTCACACTCTGTAAAATATTAATGCATCCCTGGCCGTAAATGAAAACAATGTAATTTTAAAATAAAATATTAGAGCGTGCCTTTGAGAGTGGCAGATGTCTTTTGGGGATTATGGTCAATTTTAATGGGATTTTTTTTTCTTTCAAGGAAAAAAAACCAGTGCTTTACTTGGTGTGTATTTCCTATGTTAATTTTTTCCAGGGCAATATTGATAAGGTAGGGATTGGTTGGTTGAAAAAGATACTCCGAGAGGCACTATCACGTAGCTGTGTGAGTGAGTGCAAGACATTTTGGAGGAAAAAGAGAGAAATACCAAGTGAGAATAAAAATATGAAATGCTGCTGGATGGCAGGTACCCACAAGACTGCTCCACTGGAGTGGAGGAGGTTGAGATAGGAGCCGCAGAAGTAAATCAGTGATTGGAAAGAGGGTCGAAATGTGACACGGGGAATCTCAGCCTGTACAAATTCTGTCACTTCATCTTCCATCAGAATTGACTGATTCTCTAAAGCGCGCGGTCTGGTTCAGTCATGGTTGGTTGGGCTCCAGCCGGGGCTCGTGAAACACCTTAGTAAATGGTTTTGCTGTGTGTTTCCTGTCCAGGTTTGAACTGATGCGCATGTGCTGGCAGTACAATCCAAAAATGAGGCCCTCCTTCCTGGAAATCATCGGTAGCATTAAAGACGAGCTGGATCCAGCATTCAAAGAGGTCTCCTTCTTCTACAGTGAAGAGAATAAGCCTCCAGACACAGAGGAGCTTGACCTGGAGACTGAAAACATGGAGAGCATTCCTTTAGATCCCTCCTCCACCCTCCAACCCACTGACAAGCACTCAGGACACAAAGCCGAGAACGGCCCAGGTGTGGTGGTCCTTCGGGCCAGCTTCGAGGAGAGACAGCCGTACGCACACATGAACGGGGGACGCAAGAACGAGAGGGCCTTACCCTTGCCCCAGTCTTCGGCCTGCTGATCCTTAGAACCAGAATCTCACAGAAATAAAACACAGAGAAACACGTGCATTGGGGGAAGAAAGAAAGAAAATTACAATATATTCAAAAAGCCTACTGTACCTCAGTGGATCTTCAGAACTGCCATAGCTGCACTTGGGAGAACCCTTTTTTCAGTCAACAAGTTACCGTATTTTTCTTTTTTCAATATGCAAGCAGATGTTTGTTTCAGTAAAGGACTCCGTTCATGGGGCACACAGTCGGCCTTTTAAAACTCTAATGTTAACACTTAATAGCAACAGAAAACTTGAGGTCTGATGTCTCTCTTTCCTCTCTCTTCTTTCTCTTTCTTTCTGTCTCTCTCTTTGCTTCGTAATGGGAAACATATCTGTGTGCAAGTTCAACCGTACAGCACTTTTATCAGATCAAAGATATCGCAGGCCAGGTGGCTCCCCGGTACCCCTGCAAGCACCTGCCTAACACTGTAGGTCTTTATAAAAAAAAAACAAAAAACAAAAACCAACAAACAAAAAATACCACACACACAAAAAACCAACTAAACTAAAAAAGACTGGATTTTTAATGTTGCTCTTTAATCTTTTTAGGAACACGTAAAAGAATACAAAAGGGCCATCATTCGTCCAAGGCTGTTACCATTTTCAACGCTGCCAAATTTTGCCAAAAAAACAAAAACAAACAACAAACTCTTTTGTTTTGGGGTTGGTTTTTTTTGTTGTTGTTGTTTTGGGTTTTTTTTTTTTGTAGGTGTGGAAGGAGCACAGTAATCAACTGCTCTGTTTAAAAGAGATACTGACCAATACATTCTATTCAACCATACACTGGTATTTAAAAAAAAATAAATTAAAAAATCAAATTGTCTAGATCTGTTTTCAAAACTGGACAAAATGTGATTGATTTTTTTTTTTTTTTTCTTTTGATGGAGAAGATAAAAGGGATGGGGTAACAAAACAGCCCTCCCTCCACCCCTATCCCATCCCAGTGAATTCTGGACAAAACTGGCAGTGGTGAGCTAAATAAACACGTGTATTTTGTACAAAAAAAAAAAGTCAACCGCACACCAAAAATGAAAGGAGAAAATAACCGGCAGAGATCTCCACCGTTGCAGCCTGACGTCCCTCACAGGCTGGCAAGGAACAAAACATCTAGAAACATAAATTGGAGAAGACAAAAAAAAAAAAAAAAAAAAAAAGAGATCGGAAGAGCGGCGGGTAGGGAAAAAGGGTAACCCCCCGTGTAGATTCCGGGGGGGCCCGTCACATTA
>JANHGN010016941.1:0-24129 GCA_024605025.1 Megaceryle maxima
GAGCAGAGTAGAGCAGTAGAATCACCTCTCTCGATCTGCTGGCCACACTTCTTTTGATGCAGCCCAGGATGCAATTTTTCTTCTGGGCTGCAAGCACACACTGTCTGCTCATGTCCAGCTTCTCATCTACCAGCACCCTCAAGTCCTTTTCTGCAGGGCTGCTCTCTATCACCTCATTCCCCAGCCTGTATTGATAGTGAGGATTATTCTGTCTCAGGTGCAGGACTCTGCACTTGCTTTTGTTGAACCTCATGAAGTTCACCTGGGCCCACCTCTCCAGCTTGTCCAGGTGCCTCTGGATGACATCCCATCCCTCTTGTGTATTGACAGCACCACTCAGCTTGGTGTCATCCACAAACCTGCTGATGGTGCACTCAATCCTGCTGTCTATGTCATTGATAAAAATGTTAAACAAGACAGGCCCCAATATGGACCCCTGAGGGACACCACTGTTCACAACTTTCCATCTGGACTTTGAGCCACTGACCACTACCCCCTGGATGTGGCCATCCAGCCAATTCCTCATCCACTGAACAGTCCACCCATCAAACCCATATCTCTCCAACTTGGTGAGTAGGATCTTGTGGGGGATTGTGTCAAAGGCCTTGCAGAAGTCCAGATAGATCACATCCATAGGTTTTCCCTTATCCACTGATGCAGTCACTCTGTCGTAGAAAGCCACTAGGTTTGTCAGGCAGGATTTCCCCTTAGTGAAGCCATGCTGGCTGTCCTTGATCACCTTATCCCCCAGGTCCATTCAGAGGGAGGTTTTGCGGAGTAGGATGTATCTGGGAACCTGGTACCTGTCCTTTATTTCTCTCAGGACCATATTCAAAGTCTCACCCTTTCTCCATCACCGTTCCAACTGTGAGCAGGTATAGGTGCTCAGCACCAAGTGCATTCCCATACCGTGCCCTGTGGCACTGCTGGTAGTCCCAGGGACACAGCACTGAGCGTTTGGATCTCTGTGGAGGTGCAGATTTGCACTCAGGTCTACTAATCAGAACTACGGATGCCTCAGAAGCAGCTGAGCTGCTTCTGTACCTGATTTTTTTTTTTTTTAATGATATTTTTTTCTTAGTTTGTTTATCTTTTTCAGCAGGAAAAACTGAAATAAAAAAACTGAGGGGTTAGCTTAAATCTAACAAAAAACTGTTTAAGCTGATCTTTTCAGTATCCTTGTGCTGTATTGCAGGTGTGAGCTGCAGTTTAATCTGAGAGCTGAATGCTGCAACCCAGCCGTGTGGCCCCTGATGCAGAGGGTGGAGGCGGGTCACACTCCCTGAGGAGATGATTCAGGGCAGATGTCACCCTCTGGTGGAGTCTCTCCATCTCGTCACTGGTTTCAGAGGAAGCCAAAAGAGATTAGCTAGGTTATATAGCAAGACAAATGAAAAGCCTGTGTTTGGGTGGCATCATTACCCAGCCCAGCTCTTCTCCTCCTGATGCTCCTTCAGTGCATCATGAGAGACACCAGAACATGAGTACAGCATGGGAGGGGTGGCCTGTGCTGAAGCTAAATGCTCTTCTGTGGGGCTGCACACTGCAGCAGCAAACTGCTGGGGAGTTCATTCCTGGGTAAGTCAACACTCAACTGCTGCAGATCACGACTGCTAAAACACTTCACTTTTGATTGAAGTCACAGGCTTTGTTGTATTTTCTGTATCCAGATTTTGGCAATGTTTTATTCCCTGGACACCTTGATACTCTAAATGGCAGCCCCAGGCAGGAGGAGAAGGAGGGCTTCCCTTCTGCAAAAGCACTTTTCCTGCAGGTTGAGCATGCTCAAGTTCTGCTCTAAGGGCTTTAAGACAGCCTGAGGACAAAAAGCACATGTGGAGGATGCAAAGGGTAGGTTTTAATTCAGCAGGAAACACAATCCAGTGATTATCTTCTTTCATACATTGAAAAACTTGCAAAAGAATTGATTATATTTACATTAACTCATTGGCTTGATGAGTGATGTCATTTATAACATCTCTAATTCTAGCTTGGATTTGTAGAGCCTCTGCTCTGCTGTCCAGGTGCCTTAGCAGGTTGCTCCATCATGAACAAAATAAAAGTCCTTGGGGGGAGTTTGCATGTTCCCATGTAGCCTATACCTTGGGCTAATTTAGTATGCAGCTTTGAAATCAAGTCATATACTGGTGGGTGCACTTCAGCAGCAATTAATGCCAGAGCTTGGTAGAGAGGATTCATTAGTTGCCCTACATGGGGGTCTGGGGCTGTTCAGCATTCATTGCGAGTGCCATGGCATGAGAAGCATGAGGCAGTGCTGGGAAGAGGTCAAGGAGACCCCAGTACAAGCTGAAATTCTACCCTGCGGATGTGGGCTTGCTCTAGCCATGAGAGGGCACCTGGCCTCTACTTGTGGTGGCACACCACTGCTGCCAGCTGCCCTGCTGCTACTGCTGCTCATGGCTTTTCAACTCCATCTGGGCAGCTGGGGGTGGTTGTGCTTCTAGATGATGCTGGTCATGGGGCACATCAGGGTGTCTCCCATTGCATTAAGAAGAGTGAGGCCAGCAGGTTGAGGGAGGTTCTCCTCCCACTCTACGCTACCCTAGTGAGATCACATCTGGAGTAGCGTGTTCAGTTCTGCGCTTCCCAGTTCATGAGAGACAGGAATTAGAGGGCTATGAAGATGATTAGGAGACTAGAGCATCTCTAATAAGGAAAGGCTCAGAGACCTAAAGCTGTTTAGCCTGGAGAAGAGAAGACTGAGAAGGGATCTTAAAATTTTTATAAATATCTAAATGGTGACTGTCAAGAAGATGGGACCAGTCTCTTTTCAGTGGTGCCCAGCAACAGGACAGGGGGAAACAGGCACAAAGTGGAACACAGGAAGTTCCACCTGAATATGAGGAAAAGCTTTACTTTGAGGGCAATGGAGCACTGAAATAGGCTGCCCAGGGAGGTTGTGGAGTCTCCTTCTCTGGAGATCTTCAAAACTGACCTGGACATGATCCTGTATGACCTGATCTGAGTAAATCTGCCTTGGCAGGGAGGTTGGACTAGATCTCTAGAGACCACTTCCAAACCCTACCAGCCTGTGATTCTATGATTCTGTCTCCCTGTGCTCTGTGAGGCTGGGGAGGGAGATGGAAGGGGCTCCCCAAGGACATGCTGCCTGTGCAGGTATCCCACCCTAACTCTGGGCATGGCCCTTTCCCAGGTCCTGGGGGCCATCCCACGGGAGTCACCTGTGGGGTGCTGGGAGACTCCCATAGCTGCCCTGTGTGGGCACATGAGCATCCCTGTGACATGGTCCCTGGAGTGCCACCACCCATCAGCCTCTGGGTTTCTCCAGCCACAGGCTGGGTTTCAGGGCAAGCGGGTGTGGGAGCAGGAGGCTGGGATGGGTGCCTGGATGGCAGCAGAGCCCAGTAGGGTGGCCAAGGTGAAGGTCTGGGGAATCACCAACACACACAAATATTTTTGGCCTTGGCTTTCCTAGGGTGAGCCAGCCAGAGAGGTGAGGATAAATATTTTTCAGTATTTTGAATCTCCCACTGAAAGCAAATGCATAAACACTTTATTTACAGATTTGATGGGTTTTATTTATTTTTTTTTTAATCAAGGTAAGTGTATTTTTCAAGGCAGGATGAAGCCAAACCACTCAAAGATACCAGGACGTAATGGCCATGTTGTGACAGCCCTTTGTCACAGCCCTCCTCAGAGCACACAGTACCTCTAATGGAATGGGAAATGGGCTTTTAGGGGTTTTTTGGAGGTTATTTCCATTGCAGGGTGAGGCAAGGGCAAGCCAGCTGAGTAGACAGCAGTTGGAGGGTAAGATCCACGCAAAACACGCCAGGTCCGTGGCTTGTTTAACAGGTTTTGTCTCTCTGGAAGGAAGATGAGCATCTCTCCCAGGATAAACCCCCTTGTTGATCCCTCAGCACCATGCCACCCTTCCCTTGGAGCTGGGAGAGGCAGATGGCAGGACTGTGGGGGTTTGGGGGCAATCTGGCTGCTAGATAAGCTTGGCATTGCCCCAAGCCAGCATCCTTGGTACACATTACCACTCTCCTTTGCATTTCCTTCCTGGTTTTATGGCTCTCATCCACTTCTGCCCCGGGGCTCGCTCAGGCCTCCCTCGAAGAGAGAGCTGCTCCTGGTGCATCCCACTGCTAGTGGCTTTCACAAAACTAATTTCTAGGGGAGAGGGACTAGTCCTTTCTCAAAAGTGAACATCATAATGCCCATCGTCCCATCCTTCATCACTGCCTGTGTGAAAGGCAGCCCCTTCAGCAAGCACTATACATTTTTCAGGACCTATAGTCACATGGGTTAAACAGAATTATTTATCTATCTATGTGTAGATTAAAAAAATCTATGTATTAAATAACACATACATTAAAGCCAGGACAAGGACATGGAAGAGAAGGACACTTCCAGAACTGGATCTCATCCCAAAATCCAAGATAGAATCACAGAATCATAGAACTGTTTCATTTGGAAAAGACCTTTATGATCAGAGTCCAGCCATTAACCTAACACTGCCACTCCCACCACAAAATCATGTTCCTCAGCACATCATCTATGTATCTTTTAAATATGTCCAGGTATGGTGACTGCACCACCCTGCTGGACAGCCTGTTCCAGTGCTTAACACCCCTCTCAGTGAAGAAGTTTTTTCCCAATGTCCAACCTAAACCTTCCCTGACTCAACTTGAGGCTGCTTCCTCTTATCACTTGTTACTTGGAAGACCGACCCCCATCTCGCTACAACCTCCTTTCAGGCAGCTGTAGAGAGCAAGAAGGTCTCCCCTGAGCCTCCTTTTCTCCAGGCTAAACAACCCCAGATCCCTCAGCTGCTCCTCATAAGATTTGTGCTCTGGACCCTTCACCAGCTTTCTTGCACTTCTTTAGACATGCTCCAGCACGTCCAATATCCTTCTTGTAGTCAGGGGCCCAAAACTGAACACAGCACTTGAGGTGCAGCTGCACCAGTGCCGAGTACAGGGACAGGATCACTTCCTTAGTCCTGCTGGCCACACTATTCCTGATACAGGCCGGGATGCCACTGGCCTTCTTGGCCACCTGGGCACACTGCTGGCTCATATTCAGAGGAGTGCTGACCAACACCCCAGGTCCCTTTCTGCTGGACAACTTTCCAGACACTTCCCCAAGCCTGTAGCATTGCAAAGAGGAGTTGTGATCCAGGTGCAGGACCTAGCACTTGACCTTGTTGAATCTCATACCATTGACCTCAGCCCATCAATTCAGCCTGTGAGATGCTCTTCTCCAGAGATGGGTTCCCCAGCATGTGACAAATGACGGCTTGAAAAGGAAATAGGTTTTATTCATTTTATTTAACCAATAAAATTCCTACTGATAACAATGAAAGTAATTTCAGCAAGTATAAATGCGATACAGTTTTAAACAAACCCCATTGTTCCGTACCTATAAATAGATTTTTCAAAACCTCATAAAAAGTGCAGATTTATGAATTGCTGTTAAAATGTTAATACATGATTCCTTTGTTTAAAAATGCGTTTTTGTCTCTTAACTCACAAAAAAAAAAAAAGAAAAAGAAAAGTTCCTTCTGTGTCTGTTCAGATAAATTCAAGTCGGGTAACTTAAAAACTAACAAAAGTCACACACACAAAAGAAAAATAAATCCATTCCACTAGGTCAGTCTGTCCTCTGCAAAAAACAAAAAACAAAACAAAGAAAAAAACCCAACCAGCAACAACAGAAAAAAAAATGACAAAAGCTGCTGTGGAAATCCACAGTGAGCTCCTAGCAGCTGCCTCACCTTGCAGGCACACCTCCTGCGAAAGCACGAGCCCGCGGCATGTCTCCAGAGCTCAGGGCAGGTGGTGGCCAGAAGGCAGGACGGGTGATGTGCCACCCGCCCGTGGGATGCTGTAGGGACCATGGGACCCACAGAGCTATCATGCTTCTCTGCTTTGTGGAGGTGGGAAGGAGCAGCAGGATCAGAGCTTTGTCGTCCATCCTCCATCCCGAAACACCTGCGTGGTTGTGGCAGGAGGAGGCAAGAAGCTGACAGCTGCTGGGCTGGGGCTGGGTACAACTGACCCCCTGTCCAGAGGGTGAGGTGGGAGACACAAGGAAATGCCACTCCCCTGGGCACAGCCCTGCCCTGCCCTACCCTGCCCTGCCTGCTGCCCCAGCCTGTGGGCAAGGGGGCTCAGACCCACAGCCACCAATGGGGAGCTAACACCCCTTCTTACCCCCAACATGCCGGGCTCTGCAGACAACAAATTGAGGGCTAATTTTTTGCACTCAGGAGAGGCTTGGAAGCTTTTTGGCTGCAGAAACACTGTGCCCATGTTCTCAGTCCAGCGGCTGGTCTGTCCATCCCTCCCACACCGACAAGGTTCACGCCTCCCACCGTGTACCGGCCAGGAGACTGTGGGGGGCAGCCACCTTATGGGCACGGGGGGGCTGATGCACACGGCGAACCCCCGGCACCCCCCCAGCGTTTGGGTCCAAATGAGCCAAACACAGGGTGGCCGTGCAGCTTGGACTGGGCTTTTTGCAGAGAGGGGCTCAGCTCACCCACGGTCAGGAGAGGTCTGCTGGCACACCTCCCTGTATCTACAGTGGTATTTTATCTACAGCAGGGTCTGTTTAGCAAGAGCAGTTTAAAGTGGCTATGTTTATCAAGTTTGCTACTTTTATGAATTATAAAAAACCAACAACAAAACAAAAAACCAAACCCCAACAACTATAAATACAAAGACTCTCACACACCAGACACTTGCAGCCTGCGTGACTCATAAACCGCATCAATATTCTGTTAAAAAGCTTATTCTACTTAAAACTATACATAGTACAAGAGACTGAAAAGTGGCAGTCGTGTACGGGCACGCTGCCTGCCCCAGGGTGGCCCACAGTCAGGTGCTTCCTAAAAAAATCAAAGGAGTTACAGTAACACGGCACAGGACTGCAAAGCCAATCACAGCTTCTGCTTACACCGCATACAAAGTACCGAGGGGAACACAAAAAAGAACTGGTGTTAATACTGATGGATTAAAGAGTAACTATAAAGATCAAAACAGACGTTCACAGCATGCTACATATATTGCTCACAAACTTTTTTTTTTTTTTAAATTAAAAAAAAAAAGCCTAATACAAAACAAGGAGTTGGCAGTCTGATTTTCAGTTATGTTGGAGAGAAAGATAAAGCATATACATTCATCGTGTGGCTTTCCAGCAAAAGGAGAAAAGTTTAAAACCAAGATATTTCAAGTTTACAAAATTCTGACTTTTTTAAGCTACAGTTTATATCCAGTTCCAGTCACAGTCACGAAATGATTTCTGACTGAGTCGCCTCACAGAGTCCAAGGGCTGTAGCCTAATTATTATTATTTTTCCCCTAAAAGCTGCCACATCTCCCACCACCCCCAGCGGGCTGCTCCTGCAGCCCCCCAGGCATGTGGCAGCCAGGCTGGAGGGAAGAGGCTTGGGTCAGGTGGCACAAAATGAGTGCGAAGTGGGGAATAGGAAACAGTTTTGAACCATTTGTATTCAGACCTGCGGCTGTCGCTGCCTCTCAGATCCCTCAGCTGGAGACACAGTGCCTGGTGATTCACCCATTTTGTCTGAAAACTCCCTTCAAAGGGCTTATAAGGAGGCAAGAAAATGTAATTCAACAGCAGCATGGTTTTCTTCCACAGAACTGTTCCCTTCCCCTGCTCCAACCAAGGAAAGGATCCCAGCTCTTGTCCTACAGGAGTCCTCTGGGCACCTTGGAAGGAGCTATCTCCCACCATCTCTCCTATGCACAGACATACACAAGAACCTCTCGGACACACTGGTGAAGTTTCTTCAACTGACCAATGTATCAACTCCTGCTGTGCTAGCTGAGTCCCCTCAAGAGTGCCTGTGGTCTGTACCTTCTGATGCTGGCAGCATGGCTTGCTCCCCCACAATTAGTATATTAACTGGCATCTTCAATAACACCTCTAACCACTGTCAGGAACAAGAACAGAATCCAGGTTTCTATTTTCCATGAGCTCTGATGATACTCAGTACCCATAGGAACACCCAACCCTGCCTATGTCTCCAGCAGCCACTCCATGGCATGCATTTGACTTTATCCCATAGATGGGTGAAAAATCCAATTCCACTTGTTCCAGAGGCCACCCGCAGTCTGCCTGCTGCCAGGCACCCAAGGAGCTGCTGACCCAGCAAGCCCTATCAGCCTGTCTGGCCGAAGAGGAAGGACCTCAAATCCCCATTAGATGTCCCTCAAAGAAACCTGCACAGCTGAACAGCTCAAGCACATGGAGTTTTGCTAAAGAAAGTGTTTCCTTAGCGGTTCCACTGGATTACTACTGTAACTCCAGAGATGGGATCTGACACGCTACTGCTAAATGCTACCTAAATGTTCTAAGCAAGTACTGAGTGTCATCCTTTTGAACCAGATTTAGAATTTTCCTGTCCAGAAATAACCCAATACAGCAATTAAGTGTCTCTGAACATGAGAAAGACCCTCTGAACTCAATAGCAAATGGTGATAGAGGAACCTCGCATCATTTTACAAGGTTAAGGCTAGGAGGTTGTCCCTGCATGACTGCTAAGGGTTGTGAGCTGGGAAGACAGGAAGCACTTGATGCAGGGGGGTGGTGGTGGCAGGTTGGAAAAGGAAAATTTTTGCCCTTGGTGAGTGGTAGGAGGATTAATATCTGCAAGAGAGACCTGATGTGTGTTGGGGGAGCAGCAGCATGATCACGTGCCAGGAAATGTGCTCTAAGGGATAAATTAACACTGATCAAGATGCTCCTAAAGTTTCCTCATACTACGGTGCTCTCCCCACCTCCCACACCTGTGATCTATGCAGTAGGTATGAAATGCTAAATTCATTTTCATTTGGAGATAAAAATTTTCATTTAAAATTCCCAAATATGGAAAAGCTGGTCGATGCAAACTCTGTCTTTCAGACAAGCACAGTGGGGGGGGGGGGGAACAAGAGAAAGAATAAATCCGAAGTTTAGACAGTGAAAACAGACGTTTTTATCCAGCTCCTGGAATGATGGCTAATAGCAAGCCAATTCTTACAGCTTCATATTCATGTCAGCTCTGGGTAAGTTCACTTACAATTAATTCACTCCCCTCTCCCTCCATTTTGTGCAACATTACCCCTTATTTATGGGAGAAGGATCCAAGCCTCTAAGGAAAAGTAACTGAAAGAACATCCCCAGAAATCAAGAAGATTTGGAGTATTTCTGACCAAAACATTTTTGTTTGGGCACAAACTATCCTCTTGCTACCATCAATATATCTTTTCTGCAAGTAGAGGTTAAATAATCCAGCTCTTCTAAAAGGGCATCTGAACTCTGGAACACGAGCCTGAAATGCATGCCAATGTTCATGGAAAACACACACGCATGGAGACATTGAGAACCCGTTCTGCAAGAGCAGCAGCTCACAGTTTAACTGCTTTGGGAAAAGATTTTTCTAAGCCTATATTAAGTCCCCAAAACAACCATTTCATTAACAGTTGCTGCAAATGACGTGGATCTGCTATGCATTATTCCTTTAATCTCTATGGAAACTGATTTTATTCTATTGAATTTAGGTGACTAAGTATATTTAACAATCTGACTCAAAAATGCAAGTGGGCATCTTGCAGGATTTTGCTAAGTGCCTAGGTGCTTAAAATCCCATTGAAATTTAGGCAACTAACTGCTTTTTCCAAATCCCATGAAAACATCTTTCAGCATCACTAAGAACAAAATTCTTTTGAAGAATATGGTGCTTTGACCTTCTGCACTCAAGTAACAGAGAAGCAAGATGTTTTGTTCTGTTCTAATCCATTCTAAATTTATAGGAACTTACATTTATAATTGTTTACAATCACTGATTTTCCTGTCCTTAAAGGGTTTTTTTAATACACAGGAAGAGATAATAGTGGCAATTCTTTAACTCTTAAAGCTAAAGTACATCCATTTCATTTTAATGAAGGCTTTAGGACAAAGAATGTATGTTTCAGTTCAGTCTTGATGAAAATAAATCCATCTACAGCTGACCACAATCTCATAGGGTACCACAACACTAGCTTTAGGAGCTATCTGCACAAACAGTACCCTTGTTTAAAATGGTTTCTGCTCCTGTTTGATGGCACTCTTGTGATGTTCTGGGAAATGCAAATGCAAATGCTTCCTCCCATCGGCAACTTTCTCTCTTCATTACCAAAAAAAAAGGAGCAGTTTCAGCAAGAATGTGCTCCATTGCAAAACACATTTTGAAGTTATTCTGCAATGATAAGAAGCTGTCCACACTCAAAAGCTCTAGTCCCTACTTCCAGCATTCCCTGTACTAGCTGGTTAATTTGTACCTACCAAGCTTTCTCTTCAGCAGACGAGAGACTGTACGCTTTGTTTTTGTGTTGGTCACAGCTGGGATTTTGTGGACAAACATTAATGCTGGTAAATATCAGTTCCAGTAAGGGAACACAGAGGGAGAGTATCTAGACTTCCAATGACTATGGTACTCTTAAGAATAATATTAATGAACAAAGTGTGAAGATTCACTTTCATGAGTGCTTTAAAAATGCAAAACATCCAAGAACACTCGCACATTAAAATTTGGCACAGTGAGAGCCTAAAGCATGTGTAAAGTGTATGGTAGAGTTGTCTGACTTTAAGCACCTATTCTGAACAGACAACTATTAAAAATCATAAATTTGACTATAAAAACTAGGCTATAGATCATTATACTGTAAATGCAATACTTCAAAAAAAAAATGCCACGTGGAAAACATTTCCAGAAGTTTCGAGTCTGCATTTAATATATATATATATAAAAAAAAAAAGGAGAAATAGCAAACTAATTGTACAATGACATTTCCTACAGTGGAATGTCTTGCAGGCCGTATGTGACTTGAAATGGAACTTTAAACAAACAAAAAGAAATCACTGGTTTACTAAAAACATTATGAAGCAATTAATTTATGGTTTCTGTATTTCAAATCTGCTCATGTACTTTGCTCAGAAGGCATTTGAGCTGGCAAGTATATTTTGTAAGGAAAGAAGTAAAGGCACTCATGTTTCCAAATGTAAAACTCAACCTACTCTAAGAGTCTCTGCATTTCTGAAGGGAAATGAAGTTGTCATATTAGTTACCCAAATCTAGTTTCACCTCTTCTCCAGAGCTCAACTGTGCTTCTTGAGAACAACTTGGCTTTTCAAAGCAAAGGAATTTAAAAGTAGTATTGTACAGATCCCATCACTTGAAAAAAGCTAAAGTATTGCATGAAAACTTCACTCAGCAGAACTGTTTATGCACAAAAGCCATTAGGTATGGCCACTACAGTCACAAGAGGGAGGAAAAAGAATCGTAACAACTTGGAAAGTTAATCTAAGTTCACACATATGAGCATCAAAATACTTCTGAGTAATTTTTGCAGTTAGCTATACAAGACAAATAAATCTGATGTTTTACCCAGTGCTCTAGGAGAGAGCCTGATGCTGTCTACTGGGTAGTTTTCTAAATAGCCAACATTACGTTAAAAAAAATAGTTACTGATTTCTTCCTCAAAAGGTTTTCACATGCAGAATCTGCAGTATGAAAGTGCAGAAAAGTGTACAATCATTTAGCTTTCCAATCTGGAACAGATAGATAAAGCGAAAAAACCAACATGCGAAGTCACAGCAAGGTATCAGGAAAAGGGAAGAAAAGAGAAAACTAACTTTAGTAGCGTACTGCTCCATGATTTTGTCAGTGAAAAGTGTTAAAATACGACTGATACGATTTTTTCAAACTATTCTGCAATCACCAATGGAAAAAAAAAAATTCGTGTATTAACTTCTACAATCCAATGGAACATTAAAAATAAACCCATCCAATTAGTTTTGAATGTATGCAACAGAAGTCAAGGTCACCCTCCTCAAAGTAATATGGCAAGTCCAAACCAACAGACAAAAGCTGAAGCAGTGACAACTTGCATCCTACCGGGTAAGTTTAAGCATCTTTAGGCACTTCACTGGTTCATTAAATGCAATACAAAATAAAGCTATAAATATCAACATTTTGTGCTCTTAAGAATTAGTCAAAAGCAACAGGAAACAGCACAAAAGTGTGACATTTTTGGCAGCTTATTTCTTCCCTTCCCCAATATTACTGGTTGTCCAAGAATGCTTTGTTTTGGGGATGCTTTGGCATCTCAGTATCAGGTTGTCTTAAGCCGTAAAAGCTAAAACAAAACTGCTAGGCCTTAGACAATAAAGAAATTTGGTTTTAAAATTTCTTTATGGCTATGTAAGAAGGACACTTTAGCAGTGGCATGATAGGGAAAAAAGCTTGCTTTCTTTTTAAATATTGCACTTTTCTTTTGTTCACTCACACTAATGCATAGAAACTTTTAAAACTTTGAATATTAAAATTTCATGCTATGAAAAAGTTATGGGAAATAAATTTCTATACATCCAATATGAAAGAACAGATATGCTAGCCTTCCTTTACTTTCCTTAGTTCAAACATTGAGAAAGAAGAGAGTGCAAAAAAACCCACAACCCTATTTTTTGGTCAGCCTGTGTATTAACTTTATAGGTGCCAACTAAACAAATTGCAACATGTGATGAGCATGGATATTTTTAAGGACAACTGAGGGTGACTGTCAAGTAAAACAAGATTATGCATGATTGAAACACAGTAAGTGTGGCTGAAATGGCAAATCGTGAGGCCTCTTCTCTTGTGAAGGGGCACGACAAAGCAGATGAATTTTGCACTTCAGTAGCATGCTGTAGGATTTATCATGATTAATTTCACATTAAAGTGTGCTCAATGTTTGCATCCACATCTCGCATCACCTTCAATTGCTGTAGTAAGACAGTGACTGGAGAGCAGTCTCCAGGAGACACAGAAGAATCCAGTGGGCAATTCAATGCAACGCAGCCTGTGCATCTCTGTCACGAGTCAGGACATGGTGGTAGGGTCTCAGGACAGGCAAAACTGATCTTCTGCTGGACTCCACTAATCTGAAAAATGATTGCTTGGAAAAAGAAGTCTCTAAGCACTTCTCTCCAGTGCTTAAAGAACAAAGCGCTAGGATTGGATAGAATAAAACCAGTTTTAGGATCCTGACCACTGCACAGAAATCCAGCCGGAAACAATGCAGAGTAGTGCTCCTCAGTGTTACTTTTGTTATCATTAGTAATGTTAAGCATCAAGAAAATAAAACACGTCATTGCACATTACAGCCGTCAAGAAGCACGGCTAAACTTTGACACTATAGAATTGAATAACCTGATGCTACATCACAAACAGCTTCTGGTGTGTATCTATTTCGAAAGGTCTTTACATACTCAGTAAAAACTCCTTTCCTTCTGCCCAGAGAATGCTTCAGGTTAAGTGACGAGTTATGGCACGAAGGGCATACAGAAGTTCAGCTTGCATACGAGCTTCCATTAGAAGTAGATTGACATGAACCTGTTAAAAATGAATTCAGCCATTTAGTTCACCTCTGAATGCAACATCGTTTATTCATTTAGGCTAAAATTTCTAACCTTCTGTAAAGTATTGCTGCAGGAAACTGTCATTTCTCCCTGTACCCTGCTGCAGGACTACAGTTCCTCCCGAGACAGTACTAGACAACATCCTAGGACTGCAAGGAACTAGCCTCAACTGCTGCTTTAAACAATCTTCCATCTGAGATGTCGCAATAAAACCATTTTTCTACCCTAATGGTATTATCTCTTTATGAACTGTATTGTGTTTTCTTTACTACCATCTGTGACCGCTCCATAGGAGCACAGAGTAAGGCATGGTTTACATGCCAGACAGGCTAGCAGGCACGCAAACACTGAACTCATCAGGAAGCATTTAACTTGGATATCTGAAGACACGCTGATGAAAAATACCACGAAGATATACATACGTAAGAGTCAAGGTCTTTTTGATCCCCAAATCCCAAGTACTGAGTACTGACATAGTTGACCCCTTCTGTTTCCCAAGTTTACCCACTTTTATTTTACAGTTGCCAGTTCAATTTTATGGAGAAGTCACTCAAAATAGTAACAATACTGAACAAAGAATCACTGTTTCCAGTGCACTGAAGCATTTTTGTAAAATTGCTATCTAACACTCAATGAATTAATCTAATTTGTTTTCCTCTTGTTAAAACCAGTTTGTTTGACAGATGCTCCCTACTTGTGTAGGGAGGTTGGACCTGATGACCCCTACAGGTGCCTTCCAGCCTAAAACATTCTATGATACTGCCATTTTTAGGTGTCACCATATTTTGATTTTTCCACAGCATGGGGCTCTCTGAAGCCCCTTTGTCTTTGAAATACGTACCTTCTCAGAGTGCTTGAACTGACGCCAGTAACTATCGTACATGCGCTTGGTGGTTCTCTCTGGGTAGCAGGTCACTGTCTTTATGTAAACCTTCAGGCTGCGTTCAAGTAACTGATTAACTTCGCCATAATCATAGTCATCATACCTAAATAACACAGGCAATCATTCTGTTGGATAGAAGTTTTTAAAAGCATGGTCTTTTGCAGCGTTAGGTTTTTAAGTTTGGGAATTGGAGCATTTATTATACAGGCTAGACAATCACCTGCTAACAGAGGATCTGAAAGGCTTAGTACTAGGATGTTGTCTTTTCTGAACAAAGGATACAGGCTGACTTCAGAGAAGATATTTGTAATAATTTCCATCCTGATTCATAATAATTTTCTCCCCTGGAAGCAAAAGTTACACTGATATGCCAGAAAAAACACTCTTAACTTCCAGATGGAGGCACCACCTCCCCTTTAACATAGAGTCTAAAATCATGCTTTTCACATGGTTCATTTTTCATTCTGTTTACACAGTTTAAAATGCGTTTGTAAGCCAGGGGATTTTTGTCCATACCTGATTCCATACATACAGTGGACATAGTTAAATAAAGCTCTTCTTAGCGTAGTTGTATCAACATCTTCGTGTGTTGCCATAGTGTTATATGTGAGGTTATATACCATCCGAAACTTCTCATCCAGGAGATGCCCAATATCAGAATAAAGCCTGTTTACAAGGGAAAAGCCATGATTTTCCCAAGTATAGTCCTGCAGGAAGAGAAGAAAATATATCAACCTACAAATGAAGTCCCTATCTGATCTTCTCTACAGCTCAATAGTTATTGTTGTCTGCTAGTCATAACTTTATTTTCTTCAAAATATTTGAATTTTGAATCCTTCATCCATATCACCTGCTCTGTTCCGCAGGGCTTCCTGGCAATGAGTATCATGTCACAACACCCCACTTACAACTGGTTATCATTAGCCTGCAGGAGGAAAATCCCCAAGCTTCTCCTGAAGTGCTGAGGCACTTTCCCACTGTCTTATGTGCCACTCTGGACACTCTCATTCTATGCGGGATGGGCCTTTAAGTTTAAAACCTTGCTCCTCCTGGAGGCTTTGATGCCTACCTCTGAGCAAAGATGGAGTACCTACTTCCAGACAGGAGGTACAATCATTGGGTAAAGTGCTGAACCATCCTGGAATAAACGAATAAAATCCAGGCTGCTTTGGTCTTAGACAAGCACCTGGATTGGAAAGATAAAAGCTTGCCTGCTCCTATCAGGAATGGGAACTCTTTGAACTCTTTGCAGAGTGGTAGCATGGCATCAGCAGTGGAGCATGACCCTGCTTCAGAGCAGCATACAACCATTCTCCATGCTGAGCTTATACAGAACGTGCTAGTTTGCCCACATCCTTGGCAAGTGTTTAATCATTCAATCACTGATGCCATTTTTATAGTTGAGAGCATCATCTCCATGTCCTTCCTGTGTCTGGATGTTGTCAAAAGGTACTGCTGGGCAAAGGTCTTCAACCAGGCACTTTAGAGCACATCTACTGGGCTGGCCCCTGGATTAGGGTAGTGGGGAAGAGTATGTAGGGCAATATCCAGCTGCCTTACAGAGGAATTCGGTGACATCTGAGATGCACCACAATAGCACATTTGGCCTCCAGCTGCCAGTCCAAAAGACCATAAGGCTTGTGAGAAATACGCTGCACCTACCAGCCCTGTAAAGGTGTCTAGGACACCTGGGCCATCATCAAAGCCTCTGAAAACCAGAAGCCTCAGAAGAGGGAAGGCGCTGTTTACTATCAGCAGTTAATCCATACTAACAATGAAAAAGGGGAAAAAAATATTTAAAGGCATTCTGCTATGTATGGAATATCTTTCTCTACTACTGAATTTAAACCCACAAAGATAAAGGCTGTCTTGTTTTATCAGAATAAGGATTGGATTTATTGCAGGGTTTTGGGATGCTACTGAAATTTAAATACATTAGTAGCAGAGCATTTGGGAAGCTGTGGGTGTATACATAGAATTGCTTAACAGTAGGACATACTAATAAAGTTAAATTATCAAGGTGACTCCTTTGAATGCAAGCCAGAAACTGTCCTGTTTATTTAAGAGCAGAGACATTTTAGTTCCAATTTCATCTTCTGCAGAGTTTTTTTTTTTCTTTCCATGGGAGCCTGCTGCTCCTAAAGTAGTTAAGCAGAATGTTTGATTTATAGGCACTGACTCTGCCTTACACTTTTTGGCAGTATCTACTTACTTTAGGCTCATATAAAGACCGCAGAGTAAATTATCCAGATCAGCAGAGACTGCTCTATAGCTCAAAACATTTCCTGAGAGTAATCATGGATTCTTTATTTTACAGTCTTAGCTACATCTTCTGACCAGGAAGTTTTCCTAAACCCACTGTTTTTTTAATTGAAGTTCTCTGATTTGGTTTAAGATTTCTGCTGTTGCTTACAATTTCTTACTAGACTGCTGATTAATGTACTCTATAGGCTGGAAGAGAACCACGTAGAATGACCCTTCTGTTATATGTATTATGAAGAAGATCATGAGTCTGGTCATGGAAAAAGATGCCAATATGTAAGACAATGTACAGGTAAAATGTAGGTGCTGTTCTTTTAACAGCACTAAAAAATATATATTCAAATATAGCCCAAAACTTCAATAATAAGCATATTTAAGAACTCCTTTTCTTCTCTGACATTCAAAGCCCAGTAATTTGGTGTATATATAAGAGCAATACCCACCAAATCACTCTCACAGACATATATACATCTATGTATTAATAATGGACAGAGAATACTTGGTAAAATGACAGAAATAAAGAGTTCTTCCAGTGGATTTTTTTTCATGAGGGACAGAGAAGAAATTCTTTCTTTTCTACCTTTTGCTTTTGTTCCAGATTTAGTGCTATGCTTTGCAGTTTTCAAACATTAATTCTGCTTAATAATTGGAATAAAATGGAAAGCTAAGTATTCCCTTGTCTGAGATTTAAAATAGGGAAAGACTCATCTCAAGTAACAACTACTTTATGCTACTCACCCTGCAATGAGATATACAAACATTCTTTGAGTGAAGGTACTTTAAAGAGATGGTACCTGAGCTCTGAATGTTGGCAGATGGTCTTCTCCTCGCCTTGCAAAGTCTTTGTACCCAAATCCAGGATCTTCAATATAGCGGGAGACATCTGTAGAAACTATTTCATCATCAAATGCTGTGAATTAAACAGAAAAATGCTTTGCTTTAGGCAAGCACATGAGTTAGCTCTGACTTTCAACTACTAGAGACTAGTTTTAGAAGTAGTGCAAAGGAAGAGAGCAGAACAAAAGAAATAAACATTTCAAACCTCATCTGCTTGTATGGGATCCATCCCTTTCACCGAGCCAACAGAATGTCAGCTTACACCAGACATCTTATGTACTTCTACAAAGCCTACACCAGACATCTAATGTACTTCTACAAAATGGGAAGAGCTGGGCTGAACTTTGCTCTAGAGGCGTGCTCTTTTCTCTGCTGACTGCTGAGAGAGGCGGGGTATCTTAAATCAGGAAGATGAATCCCATCAGTGAAGTCACTGCGCTAGGAGTAAGAAAGAGAAAAATGTACCCTTGACAACAGGATTGCTATGCTGAGCAGGTATGGTGTCAGGAATTACACCAGCTCTGTTCCATAATCCAGAGTATGAGCAGCCAGAGAGCAACGCAACACTCCACTCGTAAATATCAGTTGAAGATGAGAGGAAAGCAAAGAGCTCTACAGCACATCAGGCCGAAACTCTGCCAGCTCTAGTAACTAAGCATCTTCAGAGAGCTCCAAAATATGTCACTAAGCAAGCGCAGGTTCTCTCTCAAGAATCAATCTTTCCCTCCCGAATAAACAGGTGGCTTGATTGTGTAACTACCTGGGCAGAAGTTGACTACTGCATAGCTGACTGCATTTGACCCTGACGTTAAAATCCTGGCTTGCTTCCACGTGCATTGACAGAACAGTTGCCATATGTCCACTGTTAGCACCTTGAAATGCCAGTTAATCTAAGAATTGCAGAAGTGCTTTATCTCCTTTTTGCCTCATTAAACAATCAAAACATAACTGCATAGGATAAAGCTCGCACTGCATCTGCTACAGCAAATCCTCAGTGAAGAATACAAAACCTGCACATGTACACTCCTCTCCCCTGACAAGGACTGAATTTCATGAAAGGGTAAAGGGCCCAACACATACACACCCCTCAGCTAAAGCCAGCAAAAAGGCAAAGAAGGAGGAAAGTCAACAAAACTAGCATCAACCCCATCAAAAGACTGCTTCTGTCCCAAACAACACCTCTTCCTTATATTCCTGAAGTTGCAGAGACTCATGGAAGTCCTGATTTGATAATAAAACTGCAGTGGATGTCAGTTTATCTGCACTATTGATACTGTCTGGGGAAAAAAAAAAAAAAAAAGCAAGAATGGACAATGCCCATTTCTTAAAATCCAGCCATGACGTTGTTGGATGTATCTTCTTTCAGAGATTTTGCATCTTCCTAGAGAGCCACAAAACAATCTCTCTGCTGATCCACAGTATGTTCCTCTCTCTTGGACTCAGTGCATAAAAACCTAGATACCTTCAAACATGTTCTTCTGAAGCTACCAAGATCCAAAATCACAAAGAAATGCGTCAATAAAATGTGAAGCATTTTATGGGTCACTTCTTAAAAAGACACAAGCTATCATCTTCAAGTAGCCTCTGCTATGAGGAAATGCTCAGAGATTCTGACTGTCTCGATAGTATTCTTTCTTCAAACGCTTTTTTGAAACAAACTTCCACCTTCCTGTCTATGAGAAACACATTTCATTGTATGGTTTGTTGGAGATGAAGGCCTCCAGTGCATATGAAGAATACTGGAAAAGAAGCTTTCAGTTCAGAATTTTGAACATCATTTAAGAATAAAAAAACCCAACCCTATGAATCTCTATCACAACACAGGCAGTGGAATGTGATGTATGTCCTTTCCAGGTGGGCAGTAAATAGTAAAGAAGTTGAATCTCATACTAATTTATTTCCTGGACTAAATGTCATATCTGAGGACTACTTGTGAGTGGCATTGAAGTTCTAAGCACCGTAGAACACAAACCTGTGGAATATTACTGACTATTTACATGAATTAATGAATTTGAAGATATAGAGCATATAAAGAAAGAAACTGACAACCCACTTTTTAAAGAAGCCTACAGGCTTTTTTATATTTAAAATACAAAACTACATTTCAAGTAGCAAAAAGGATGGGGTTATTTGCCAATCAAGAAATCTTAAGCAGATGAAGCAAGTCACAGGACCACCCTCACTACACTCCTACTAGACCAAGAGCCAGAATAAAGAAATGGACAGAAAAATTTGTAGTCACTGAACAGGCCTCAAGTGTTTAGTTCAAAGCACAAACAAAAGGGAACTGGAAGAGCACAAATACCTCCACTAATTACTAGCAGACTCTCCTTCTTCTCCTTTTCAAAGCGAGTTGCCATTTCTTCCTGAGAAGCTTCTTCATCCTCTTTATCTTCTTGTAGCCTCTTCATCCTTTCCATTAAGGCCTCCAGCTCACTTAAAGAATCTGCAATCTGCAAAAACACCATGACATTCTGCAAAATTAGAAGATAGACAACATGTGTCATCTTCAGATTTCACGCTTGACAACAAATGGTCTCAAACACATATAGCAGCAGCAAACACAAAACTCAAGCCAGAATGCCTTTTGTCACATACAGTGTAGACAAACAGCTTTCAGACAGTCAGAAGAAGGGAGCTGGGGAGTGTTACTCTAACTTATGGCAGTAATCTACTGCAGTGAGATGACCAGTGAAAGAGGTGGTGTTTGAATATGGAAACCACAGTTGCTTAGAATATATATGTTCCTTTATGTAGATGGTTCAGGAAAAGCCATCTGTGTGTCATATGTCAATCAGAAAACAACTTTTAATATTAAGGTAAATTTTTCAGTCTATTAGTAATTCAAAATCTCTGAAGAGATAGATACAGTGCAACACTGCAATGCAGGAACACAACCTGAAATGGGAAGTCAGTGTTTTTTCTTTATCTTTTCATTACATGTGATGAAAATAACCATTATGTTCACCCTTTTTCCTTGCTTTTGTGAGGAAACCAAGCCTCTTTATTAGAAATACATCAAAGTTTGGCGTTCTGTGATCTGTATTATCATTCAGATTTCTTATAAAATGAATTGTTTGGTTCTTCTTTTCCATCTTTTCCTTCCGATTCTGTTCTTCTGCACATAGCTATAACTGTTTTCTACGATGCTACTCACTGTGTAAGAAGCAGCATGGAGTCAGCAACAGCCCTTTGCCTGCTACAAACAGGGAATAAGACAGCCCAATGATTTGAGCCTGAATGTCTTACAGCCTAGAAATTTAAGATACAGCAATTCAACCAACTGATCACGTTTACACTGTACTGCTAAGTATTAAAAATATAACTAGTGACTTTGCTCATAATCCTGATCTTCCATCAGAGGTGGTGAGGCTAAGTCAACAATCAGCATTAATTCAAGGACATGTCTTCAAAGCACTACAGAGCCACTTTCAGGAAAGAATTTCCACATTTAAGCTAATTGAATAGTAATCAAAGTTCTCTGTTGGTTGATTCAAGACTAGAACCCCAGAGTGAAGAATTAAGTAATTTTGTTTCAGCTATTTCCTCCCATCTACATGGAAGTGTTTCAGAATTGACCCATTTTGTGATTACAGGCCTTGAAGTAAAAATTATTCTTATTCTGAATTCCAATTATTTTTCCCACATTTCTTTTTTCATTCCACGTGTTAGGAAGATGGATGACACAGTGCTCCAGTCAGCAACAGACTATCTGACTGGGACTTTAAGCTGAATGCAAAGTTTTAGTCTTGCCCAATGGGTTATGTGATTAACTATCAAAATCACTCTGCTCTGATTACCACCCACTGTTCCAATGTGCTTTGCAACAGATTACCCTGAAAACTGCTAGAGAGAACATAAAGAGTTACCAGACTCAAGCATTCCAGTAACGGACAAAAACTTTCAAACTATGCCGAAATTTAAACAGGAAAGAATGGAAGAAAGTTTTCTAATGCAAAACAGAGGCAAGGAAAAGAATCTTCTTGCAACACTAACCCCAAAGTTGCTACTTGTGAGGGATGCATTTTCTATGTTGTTGTCATTGGCAAGATCACAGACACAGAAGTTGTTGACTGCTATAAGTCTGACTCCATTAGATGTATCCGGATCTCTCTCTGGATTGATGCCACTACCAAATACAAAACTTGCCAAGGCATGATAATGTGCCAACAGGACAACAGCATGCACCAGTTCAGGAAGAGACCAATTATTTTCCCCAGTCTTGACAAGTTTCTGAAATGAGAATAAAAAAAGTGTAAATATAAAATTTCTTTTGGCCCCCAGTTTTTCTATAAAACACTATGTATTTTAAAAAGGGATCAACTCCTTTCTTCCAATAATACCATATTCCTCTTGCACACAAACTCTTGCTGGATAAAAAAAAAAAAAAGACACCTAATATATTACCTCTTTTCATCTGGGTTAGTTCAGCCAACACTATTTCTAAAACGTGAATCTTGCTGGCTTTGTCAAACAGAAGAATTTATTGGCTTATTCAATGCTCTAG
This sequence comes from Megaceryle maxima, assembly GCA_024605025.1. Taxonomy (NCBI): domain Eukaryota; kingdom Metazoa; phylum Chordata; class Aves; order Coraciiformes; family Cerylidae; genus Megaceryle; species Megaceryle maxima. The sequence continues at coordinate 21,923 of JANHGN010016941.1, forward strand.
TACTTCCCTGAACTTTTTAGCTCAAGTTAATGAAGCCTAACCAGACACTTGTGTAGTTCTTAGTAGTTCTTATGGCTGGACATTTTGAGCTATTACAGTGCAAGACTTAAGGAGTACCTGAATGTGCTCTTTTGTGATTAGCCAGGGCCGGTGGGCAAGGAGTTTGTTTATTTCATTCAGATTTTTCAGTCTTTGGGGAATGTATTCTAAACCGTTCAGCCACTCTGCAATCCCACCAGTCTTCAGAAACTCATCAACGTGCATATTTATTAGGTAGGAACACTGATGTCTGGCAGCAGCCTGGAATAAACACAGAGGGAAAAGTGCAGCACATTAGCATGTAATCTGATTTTGCTGTAGGTGGAAGACAGGTTACTAAGAGAAAACAAAAACATAATTCCATTCCAAAGGGCCACGTTTTATATTGCAATGCATTTCTACTGAGTATGGAGGATTCTCCCTATAAAAATATGTTTGATTACTTTGCTTTGAATCTCAGTATCTAATTTAAGTTGGAAGAGATATCTAGAGATCTGGTCCAGCCCCCTGCTCACAGTAGGGCTGGCTTAGATCAGGTTGCTCGGAGCCATGTCCAGACACAATCTCCATCCTTGGGAGATCACACAACGTCTCTTGGCTCCTGTTGCAACGTCTCAAAATCCTCATGGTAAAAACTCTTCCTAGTGTCCACCTAGAATTCAGTGTGACTCGAGTCCACTGCATCTTATTCTACTGCTGCACATGGATAGTTGAATATCCAGAAATAAGTTTACTCAGTTTTAACTGCTCTCTGTAAAACCTTGCTCTCATGAGCATGTGAGTAGCATATCGTTGTGGGAACAGGGAAATGTATGGTGCCAATTCTCCCTTCTCGTGTAAAACTTTCTGGCTAGGCATACTTTATTCTGATGAAAATCAACTACAAAAATTCACCCCTTGTCAAGACATCACCACAGTCTCTCCCTTCTAAAGTATTCCTTTTTTATTTTTTTTTAATACACAAGTCTAGGTTGCAGGAGAAAATATATAGCCTCTCGATACATACCATTATAGCAATGTAGTGCCTATAGGGCAAAGGAAGGGGTCCATCCATGCGCAGCATATAGAACTGGCTGCGGAGGAAAGACTCCAGGTACTGAGTATGGATACTCATGACCTGCGTGATGTTGTCCAGGCGACCAGATGTAGAGTATTCTTCTACAAGAAGATTAGTACGTTCATCCAAACCATTTGCTTGCATAACCTTAAAAATAAGACAGACAAACTTAGCAGAGAAAGAGATTTTCTCTACCTTTAGTCCTGGGGAGAAGCGTATTGCAGTATGAAAGGTTTGCTTGTGTACAAACTTAAAGGTAACGTTGGAGATCCAAATGTATATTTGCAAATATACATTTTTGCATGCATGCGAATACACACATACAGATGCTACTTGTATAGTGACAACTGAAGAGCACTTTACACTGTACTTCTGTTATTTGAATATGTTTCTAAACCAAAACCATTTTTCTGTAGATCTTTCCAAAACTTGCAGATGCTTGAAGTCAAACCTGTACAGAGAGCTGGAAGTAAGCAAGACCTAAATGGAAAGCTGTTATGGAAGTCATCCTGTATAGACACACACCACCCAAGCATACAGCCCTAAAACCAATCTCAAAATTAATGGAGAGGAACTGGGTTATGTAACCAAATTATAGAAAGAGCCTGGCAATCTACCCCTTCTGTGCTTGTATAATTGAAGAGGAGATCAAATGCTAATTTGTCCATAACAATCAAGTATTATTTAGAATAGGAATTTAATGCTTTCTTTAAACAAAAGCTGTTCTTTAATTATTCCAACCAATGCAAACCTTGGGCACAAGATGAAATGAAACAGCAAAAGAGTAAGTACCTCTTGCTTTGCAAGCCCTGACAGAGTAATAGTACTATTACTCTGTGTTTATCACCAAGAACAGCCATTCTCAACATGTTCACTGTGGAAGTTACAAGCACAAGACTGGAATACACAGTATTTATTCTGAAACTGCACAGTATTAAACCAGCCAGCTTACTATTGCAAACTCCATGAAATAAGAAAGCATCCTAGCTGATTTACTGCACACTAAGATAGAAAGTGCCTAAAAGACACAATGCTTTTGCTGAAGTATTAATTTTTATTATTAAAAATATATATATTTTGCTAAAATATTCTATTTAAAATATGTTTTCTT
>JANHGN010016941.1:24229-45807 GCA_024605025.1 Megaceryle maxima
TTTCTTTCTTTATGATGGACTGATGAATGGGCCGTATGTTAAGTATTTTTTTCATCAAATCTTATATAGAATTACATACAAAGAAACATGAAAAACATATGACATTTTCACTTCTTACCACTGTAGGTCCCTGTTCTAATTTGTGGGCTCAGGAAAAAAGGAAAAAAACTGCTATCAAGTTAGGCTGCTCCATCATTTTCACATGTGTAACTCTTCACTATGGCAGCTTTTCTGTGTTTTTTATCCAGAATGATGTCTCCATAATTTTCCTTAAGAATGTTTTTACCATCGCACGTTCACTCAGAGATAATTTTATCTCACTTATTACTGTATATCCCTCCAAGGAGTCCCCCTTATTCCTCATCAAGTTTATCTCCCATGTATTTAAGAGATCTTTCTCCCATCTAGTAGTTTCTTCAGGAAATCACACTTCCTGTGTCTCTAGTAAGGTTTCTAATCTTCTCCAGCTTGTCAGGAGTTTTCCTTATAATAGTACAAGTTATGGAGAAGAAATTCTGCTGACATAACTGAAATACAATCCTGTAGGACTGCACTGTAACTATGTTAGGCGTAGCAACACACTGCATTACTGCTCCTGAGATTTATCTCCATCTGTATTACTACCCTCTTCATACTGTATATGTACTTCCTTCTGATTTATTAGGATGGATCCACAAACATGGGTTTTTTTATTCTGCTTGTAAAGCCTTACGGCACTTGAACAGGAACCTTTACAACTAGGTTGTTATTGCTCTGTCCATATTCCTTGCATTATGACAATAAAGCAGGCTACTATCAAGATTCGTAAGACACTCAGCATGTTACTCATCTCTAACTACATCCTTTCTACCCACGGTACTACTTCATGCCAAGGAACAGGGAGAAAAAGTAGTTGTTTGCTCAGCAAACAATACTTTACATTTGTTCATGATACTGAATCGCTGTTTTAACCATACAGGTGGAGGTTCCCTGATTGTACTGGGTAACTGCTGGGATTACTCCTTTCTGAGAGCTACTTAGTGATTCCTTCTGCACCCTTAACAAGCACCTTACCAAGTCTATCAGCTGTGAAATCAATTTATTAACAATTCTCTCAAAATATGTTATCATTTTAACTACATTTATTTTTCTACTTTTTATACAACTATTCACTTTATGAGAAAAAATAAGTCGTAACAAAGTCTGGCATCACAACTTGCAGCTCGTATTTCCTACAAAAGGGAAGTCTTCTTCACAAGTTTGGCTGTCTGGAACTCATTTTGCTCCCCTCTTCCCAAGTTTTTTTGACCTCTCTTCCTTTTTGCATCATTATATTTGTTTCTAAATTCAAACCTTGCCAGTGTGTAAATGGAGAGAGACTCAGAGAACAGCAGCTATCTTGTCTTTCAAAATGTCCTTTTGACCCTTCTAGAATGCAAATTATCTGCCTTTAGCAACTACTTTAAACGAAACAAAATAAAAAAAAGTCCTGGTTTTATAGTCAGCCATCCCACATAATTAATTGCTCAACAAATAATACTCTGTGGAGACTGAGATCACAGGAGAATACCACCATAGCCAAGTTTCTACTTAACAGCAGCAAGCTGCAAATCAAGGCTTAAGTTGAGCATTAAATCATGGCCAGAAATCTTGAGTTTGAAGTCAGACTGTACCTTTCAACCATAAATTCTCTCAAGAGCCACAGTTACGGTCTAAGGATTTAAGTCATAGTTTCAGGTTCTCTCAACTGAAGGTCAGACACTGCTCTGAGAGCTATATAATCATACTGCTGCAGTACTGGATAGGCCTCCCCTTAGGCCTGGCATTAAGAGTAGCGAGTGATCATCCCCCATGAGAAGAGCAGAGCTGGCACTCACAGCTGTGTCTTGGGACTGCTGGCGACCACAAAGACATCAAACAGCACCACATGTGTGAAAGGTCAGGGTGGTTCTTACACACTGGAGCCTGCTCCAGAGAAGCCATCACTTATGCTCACAAAGGAGCTCATCTGGGTACCATGGGACAAGCAGGATTGTAAAACTGTCCTTCAGTATTTCCATGTTAAAAGCTACCACCTGACTGGCCCAGCTAAGTGCAAACTTACTTCGTTCTCTGGTATAAAGGCACTTGGTCCTCTTGTCAATGGTGGGGAGACTTGTACTCTTTTTTCCTGCAAAACAGTCACATAATTCAGTCAGCACCAAGAATAACATATTAACTTGCCTTATTTCACAAGATTAGATCTCCAAGGCCTGGAGTTGGTTCTCTTTCCAAGGCCACCTGGGTGTTCTACAACCCACTGAGGAGGTGAAGCCCCCTCACCACATTGGTTAGATCAGCTTTGCATCCCTTGTAATTTGTATCAATCAACAGCACCAATTTTGGCAAAGGATATGACAAAAAAAACCCCACAAATCTAATCCTGTTTGGTTTATAGATCAGCTTGAATATACACAGACAGCAGCAATAAAACATTTTGCATTATGCTAAAATTAGCCATTGATTGAATGGAAGTTTGGAAAGCGGAGGGGGAAAAAAAGCCACGCTTGGGAAATTTAAAGCAAGATGCTGCTTTCTTCAATATCAGCATCTAAGGAGATCCTCAGTGTTCAGAAGAGTGTAAACACTTTGTGTGCCAAATACTGGCATGAAAAGCACAGTCCCCGCAAACCAGCAAGCCCCAATTTGCTCTAGAGACGTGGCGGAACGGCTCAGCTGCCGAGCCCGGAGAGCACCACACACGGTACAGGCCTTGGTGTGCAAACCCCAGATTTGGGGTGTGTAAACCTACCCTTTGAGTACAGTATCTTTAGTACAGAACAGACCGATAGCATAACAAGAGCCAGAGGATTTTTTTCATTATTTATTAGGGATAACAAATTGAACTACGATAAACTGTGTAGACTTTCACACTGGCCACTGACAGCCAGAGGGCTGAAGGGGACCTAGCAGGGGCAGGACTAGCACTGTCCGTGTCATTCCTGACCAATGCTGGTCCAACCTCCTCTCAAAGACCCTCCTGGAGGTTCCTCTGTCTTCCCGGGTCATTTATTTCAATGACTAACTCCTTGGATTATTAGAAAGTTTTCCTACTGTGTAACCTGAATTTCCCTTGTAGCAATTTAAAGCAGCTGCTTCTTGTCTTTTTTTTTTTTCTTTTCCTCTTTAGGGTTATAACTCCACCTATCTGGAAACTATGGCTGCACACTTTCTCAAGTTGGTGACTCTTAATAAGTTATCCATCAACAGATTTGCATACTAAATATTTTGTGCCCCTAACATAGAAGTCTGAGATTTTCCATAACAAATGACCCTTAAATACCCCTACCGGGGGGCTTAAGCTTAACGGCTGAGCGTGCCATCAATTTCCACAGAGGAAAATGAAGCCACTGGAGCTGTGTAACTATTGTCTTGCTCCTTAAAAACATCCTGTCCTTTCTAAATTAGATTATGAAAAAAAAAGCAAAAATCAGCAGTGATTATTCAGGGAAGACGTTCCAAAGCAAACTCTTGTAGCACAATTAAATTTCAAATAATTAGACGCAAAAAAAATGTAGAAATAAGCTGGACCTATTGTGTGAAGCCCAGCAGCCAGGAGACAACTTACTGCAACTGCTGCCTGCTGTCACAGCCCTAAAATCTCATAAAATTATTTTTATGAATCAAATGTACTCAGTCTAAAGTAATAAGAAAGGGTATAGAGAGACTGGGTGTCTGCACATGCAACCTCTTCCTCGCACAGCTACACAAGGTCAGGAAGACATCTTCTAGCCTTAAATACCCAATCTTGCTAGCAACCAGTCATTTCTGGCAACATTAAAAAAACAGAAATGCTTTCCAAGATTACTATTAAGGTTGCATTTTACTTGTTTTATGAAGGTTATCTGGATATTAGAGTTTAAAACCTTCATTTCATACTGAATAATCTGGAGGAAGCAGCTTGCGTGAGCGAGACAGCTTGGAGAGCTGAAAACTGTGAGGTCTCACTGGAGCACAAGTCTAAACCAGAGCTGAACCACTGCCTTCTCCATGGTGCTCTCTGACCTATAACCTGCTTCTTCAGGCTCTGCAAAGCTGGTTCGTGAGACCAGACCAGGGCAAAAAAATGCATATGCCTCTTTTAGCAGGATCTGGGCTCTGTTCCTGTGTTTCCTTGTTCAATGTGACTGCTGTTACTCCTTTGACCCTGCAGATAAGCTACTGCTGAGAAGGAAAGGAGGAGCAGTACTTGGGTGGATGAATGTAGGCAAGTATCTCCAATTAATCCTTGTGAATGACGACAGAAAGCCAAGGAGATAGTCAGACATGAAAAATGAGGAGTTTTAAATGTATTACAAAAATGACAAAACCCATCTCCTTTTGGGTGGTGGCTGTTCTAAAAAACACAAGCTTGGGAAAAAAAAAAAAAAAAGACAAACTAACCAGAACAAGAAAAAAAACAAACCCCCAAACATGATAAGTCAAGTTGATGAGTCCAGTCACAGCACACTTCCAGGAAGCTGGGTTTTTTCTGTATTAGAAGTGCATAAAAGATTATTTTTCCTTCATGCCAAAGCTTTTATTTTGTTAAAACTGATGAAATAAAGCTTGTCAGAAGAAAAGGAGCAAACATCATCTGCTTGCACAAGCTCTCAGGATGCTATTAATAAAAACATGGGAAGTTTACAAGTATTAAGATAACGTTGGCTTTGTTGAGCTGTAGATAAGAAGCATGCCCACTGCTTCTGGGCATGCTTTATCTAGAGCAGTGATTTAAGGTCTACCCAAGAACCCAAATATGAAAAACTATGTATGGAAATTAGAAAGCAACATTGCAGATATATGGTCATTTATGGTGAAAGTTCTTGCAAAGCTTCTTCTATCCCAAGAAAGCCGATTTATATTCCTGTCCAACTAGTCTTTACAGGTTACACTAGCTATCACTAAGTCAGACAAGGTCCCAAATATCTTCTTTGAAATTGGATTCTTATGCTAAGCAGATGAAGCAAGAAACAGGTTGCTCAGCAACTAAAACGCTGTACACACATACACCAGCCATTTTCTTCCACACGTTCCTCCAGAAACTCACTGCTGGAGTAGGAATAAGTTATCTTAGAAGGTTTGCAACCAATTGCATTTACATCAAGCCTAGCACCTTTTTTGGGGGTGCTTCCTCAGAAGGAAAAAGAGCTTCAAATATAAGCAGAGAAAACTGAGCTGGGGCAGGTTACTGGGAGAGAGGCCACTGCAAGGCAGAGCCTAGAAGCAGGTTTTGCAGTAGCATGCTGCAGCATCAAGACAGCAGAATGAGACCTCTGTAGACCATGGGAGAGCTGCTGAAGGAATCTGAGAAAAATCATGTCTCAGCAAGCTTTTGCTGTGACTTGCTTTCTGTCCTTAAGCTCGCAGTGGTGTCCAGAGCTAAATAGCAAGAATTGTAACAGTGACAAGGTGGAACCATTTCCACTAGCATGCCTATAATTTGCAAGAGGCACCTTCATCCTTGGGAGGCCTCTGCCCAAACCCCCAGAGCCAAAAGCCGTGACCTGCCATCTCAGGGGTTTATTTTCAGTTGTGGCAGTGACCGCGCACCTTCCCTCCAGAGGCAAGAATGCCATGGGCACTGGGACATGGCACCCGCATCTCAAATAGCCGCTGGGCTGCTGCAGCAAAGGAAGGGATGAAGGGATGCCAGAGCCACCCAGCTGGCAACGTGGCCATGAAGCCCAAGCAGGAGCAAGCGGGAGCCCAGCCAGCACTGGGACAGCACGGTGGCTTTCCTCCCAAAGCCCGAAGCAAAAAAAATAACCTTTCTTCCTCTGCACTGTGACATGAGTCACTGAATCCTCAGGCTTTAAAGAAATGTCTATTTTTAGCAAGCTGTAAAAGGAGGCCGTTTCAGTTGAGAATGGAGCTGCTAACTGGTGGGGCTGATTGAACAGCTGGTTTAGGAAGTACTTTTGAACACCTATGAATGGAAAAAGCACAGGTGAGAAGCAAGCAAGCGGCTGCATTGATGCAGGTGTACAGGGGCTTCTGACACACGTGGTACATAAAAGCTAATTCATCCTGAACTCAACATTAAGGTGGCCATCCTGAAACTGGGGGGGAAGGTGGGGAAATAACTGGGAAGAAATATTTTGCACCTCATAGAATCATACAATGCGAGGGGTTGGAAGGGATCTCTAGAGAACATTGAGTCCAAGCCACCTGCCAGCACAGGATCACCTGGGGCAGGCCACACAGGAACGCATCCAGGTGGGTTTTGAAAGTCTCCAGAGGAGACTCCACAACCTCTCTGGGCAGCCTGTTCCAGTGCTCTGTGACCCTTACAGTAAAAAAGTTTCTCCTCGTGTTGAGGTGGAACATTCTATGCTCACGTTTATACCCATTATTCCTTATCCTGTTACTGGGCACTACAGAAATGATATTAGCTCCTTCCATTTGACACCCACCCCTCAGACATTTATAGACATTAATAAGATCCCCTCTCAGGCTTCTTCTCTCAAGACTAAACAGACCCAGTTCTCTCAGTCTTTCTTCATAGGTGAGATGCTTTAGTCCCTTAATCATCCTCATGGCTCTCCACTGGACTCTCCAGTAGATCCTTGTCTCTCTTAAACTGGGGAGACCAAAACTGGATACAGTATTCCAGGTGTGGTCTCAGTTGGGCAGAGTAGAGAGGGAAGGAGAACCTCCCTAGACCTGCTGGACACAATTTTCTTAATGCAGGATGCCATTGGTCTTCCTGGCCACAAGGGCACATTGCTGTCCCATGGATAACTTACTATCCACTAGGACTCCAAGGTCTTTCTCCATGGAGCTGCTTTCCAGCAGGACAACCCTTAACCTGTACTGGTGCCTGGTGTTACTCCTCCCCAGATGCAGGACTCTGCACGTGTCCTTATTAAACTTCGTGGGGGTCACCTTCTCCCAGCTCTCTAGCCTGTTCAGATCTCATAGGATAGCAGCCCAGCCTTCTGGTGTGTCAGCCACACCTCCCAACTTGAGGGAATTTTGTGAGCAGTGGGAATGCTGCCACTCATGTCCCTGTGAATTACCAAAGCTGTGCAGTTGGCTGGGAAAACCCCCCAAAGAGGCTCAGAGCCTTCACTCCAACAAAAATGGCCATCAGTATAAAGACACCAGGATAGCAGACAGCACTACACCAAATAGAAATCCTAAAGGCTTCCCAAAAATAACTCTTTTTCCTAAACAAGCAGAGTTGTGGTATTTTTGTTTTGTTTGGGTTTTTTGTTTGTTTAATTTATTTTTTGGTTGTTGTTGTTTTGTGGGTTTTGATTTTTTTTTTTTTTTAGCAGGAGGAAGGTGATGAGTATGTGGGTTTTTTTATTTATTATACTTTTTCTTATAATCTGCAAGCACTTTTGCTACCATCTAGCATTTCTAAACATCTTTCTTAAACATCTTTCTTTAAATTCAGTGGTCTATCACTTTATAATACATACCATCTGTGGCAATAATCTGAGTGGAGTCAGTCCCTGGGACACTTGGGTGGGAGTCAAGAACTGGGTTTAGGACTCCCTATCTGGGGCTTTATCTCCCCCAAGGGCTCAATTTTGTCCCCATTTCAGACTTATCTTAGTTCTTCAAAACCAAAATACACCAGTTCAATCTCACAGACTTGATGCTGCAGAGCGCATTTTTCAGTTTCAGTCTGAGAGACACAAACACCTTGTGTGTTATTTCCCATGGTACTTGTAGTATTATTTGCTGTTGCTGGTTAAAACCCCACCTACAAACTGGCTTCTCCTATCCCCATTATTGCTCACTGAACACCTTTCTACTTCCTTGGAATCCTGGGGCAGGGTCTACCTCCACTTGCTCTGATCACAACCAAATCCTCTGTTTCAGTGACACCCGACACAAATCTGCAGTCACACTGGTCCATCTGCTCATTCTATCATTGCTGAAGACAGAAGAAAACATGGAAAAAGAAAGAAAAAAAAAATGCAGCTACTAAATGTGTCTTAGGTTCTACTATTATTCAAACCCTTCCTTAAGATGTGGGAGGGATTTTGTTTATTTCTATGTACGCCAAGCTGTATTTTAATTTATCCACCTAACTTCCTCAGAGGAAGAACACTTGAGAAATGTGGCAGAAGTTTATGATACTTCCAATTCATTTTCAGTGGAAACCTTGATACTTATAATACATTTATATAGGATTAATATAATATTTAAAGCTACACATAGTCTTGCTGACTAAAAGGAAAATCAAATACACACAGTTTACTTGGCTTCAGATGTCAGTGCTTCTGGGAGGCTCTGATTGACAAGAACAAAAAACTGTATTCACCAAAGCTGTGAAATATTGAAATTTATTGACAAACATTTACTGGCACATCGTTTTTTAAAGAAAAAATCTGTTTATGGCATCTAGTGTAATAAAATCAAGAGCTTTATAGTTTCAGAATATATCTGCATTCATCTCAAATTAGGTTTGTGTTTCAACTTCAAAGATTTGGATACATATTAGAAGGGTAAACGTTGGTGTCCTGGTTTTCAAAACACTTTCTGTAGAGAAAGAAAAGCTGAAAGACAAAAGAGAAAATGTGACAAGGAATAATTTGAATGATGCTCAAGACTTTATTTGCTGACAGCACAGTTGTTCTTATTACAACTGATCCGTTCCTATAATTAAACACAGGACATATCTCCAGAAGCAATAAAAGAAATGTTCAGAACAAACAATGTCAAAACGTTCAGAGTTCATAAAGTAAAAGTCCTAGCCTACAGCTATTTTTTAAGGGTATTTCAAATGATTTTGCAACAGTTTCTTCCTCTTAACAGACTGTGCAGCTCCAAAAATGCAAACTAAGCAATAAAGATGAAAATTAGCAGAGGAAGTCAAACAGTAGGAAATCTTTCTTGTGGAACAGCCTTTCAAAATACTTAAACCAGTCATATTTAACATTAAGAATTTGGCATCTTTGTGCTTGACAGCTGATGAAGTGGTGCAAGGAGCTGGGAAAAGAGCCAGTACAGTACAATTGATGGGGAGCTTTTCCTTTGGTAACAGGTTACAGCCCTTTTGGATTTCACACAATAAAAGGAAGCCTATCCCAAGTTCCAGTCCCTCCACCAGCCATTAAGAACACAATTCACACTAATTAGAAACCAAAGGGCAGCAATTTCTACCCAACCCAAGATGGATGGCCAGGCAGCACAAGTCCAACAGCAGTCCCTCAGTCTTTGGAAGATACGTGGTACACTCAGCCTATGGGAGAAAAACTTGGAAGTGAATGTGGTAGTTACTGGCAGAAAAGTCTATCTCCTTTTTTTGTAAGGAAAGCCTACCTCTACATCCTTTTTAGTCCTACTTCTGTCTTATCACTCTCCCTGTCCTGGAGATAATTTTTATTAACCAAAACCAACCTTTAATTGCAACTGGAAGGACACAGGCAAGGACTGCAGGTCAAACATCGCAGCAAGAGGTAAGCTGCAAATACTTTTTTATTTAAGAAGCCCAAACTGTGTTTTGCATTTTTGTCAAAGCAGATCTGAATGTATCAAAGAAAAGACACAACTGTAACTTAACCTTGATGTAACTGAAGTACAGAGTACATCTAAATAAGAAAGTAAAGCTGAGGCTCCAGATTGGAAAAACTGAAAAATCTTCATGAGAAGATTTGCTCAACTAAAGGTGCAAAGTCAAACCTAAACATCCATTATTAACATGCAAAAAGGATGAGAGATAAACAGCTACTTCCAATTCCTTGTTTCTTCAATCTAATTTAAGCCACATCTCAAAATCTGAGTTTTTACCAAAAAAAGATGTGGGCAGGCTGAAGAGGGTCCAGGGAAGGACCACAGAGATGATCCAAGGACTTGGAAGCTGCCATAGGAGGAATGGCTGAGACAACTGGGTTTGTTCAGCCTTGAGAAAAGAAGGCTTAGGGAGATCTTAAAACCATGTTCCAGCGTTTAATGCAAAGAAGATGGAGACTCACATTTTACAAGGGGTCACATGGAGAAGATGAGGGGCAATGAGTACAAGTTACTCCTGGGCAGATTCTGACTGGGTGCAAGAGAAAAATTTTTTTAAAGAGAACAATCAGCCATTGGAATAATCTATCCAGGGAAGTGGTGGATTCCCAAACACTGGACACTTAAGATTTAGCTAGACAGGGCACTTGGCCATCGTCTAGACCATGCTTTTGCCAAGAAAGGTCAGATCAGATGATCCTTAAGCTCCCTTCCGACCTGATACTCTATGATTCTCTGATTCTCTATGATTATCCATGCCGTAATCCTTATTGGATACCAAGAGTGAAACTCAATCAACCAAACACAGACATCCACATCAGAGTTAGCCAGCTGGGCCCTGCTTTCTGAAAAAGAAAGGTGAACTCAGAATGAGATCCATAGTGCCATGGGAATGCCTGATTTTCCTCCATAGACTAACTGGAATCCACTGACCATTGGTAACCAGGTCAATGATAGCCTTAGACATCTAGGTAAGACACGTACCACTAGCAGACAACGAATGGCCTTCTGGTCTACTTCAGCCTTAAAAAAAAACCAACTAACCAACCAACAACACCCCCCCCCAACAAGAAACAAAAAAAAAAAAAAAAAAATGAGAGAGAGATAAAGCTTCCCTCATAAAGCCATGGAGAACCTCCTCTCTTTCCCTCTCCACACACCCAACAGTAACACTGGAGTTTGTGTGCTCCCCAAGAAATGCCCTCAGGAGAGTAGATCTTGTGATGATCAAGATGACTCAAAAGCCTACAAGCACAGCAGAAGAGCATTTTCTGTGTTCCAACAGCATCAGATATCAAGAGCAAAAGTTACAGTGGAAAACTTCAGTGGTTTAAGCTGGGACTTGTTTTATCTGTACTGTGGCCCACTTCCATCTCCTGATTTAGTCCAGGTCTGATGTACTGACACAGACCAATATTATCTAGTTTGGGGAACGGAGCCTTTAGCCACTAAATTGGCAAAACTCCATCGAATTAATCTGCCTCATCAACAGCCAGGACAGCAACGCTGCTTGCTAATGAAGAGTCTCTGCAGCAGCACGACATATCCTTTAATTTGCTGCCTTCAATGCAGAGGGCTGCCTCGTCCTGTCTGAGCACAGCCCATCTAACCAAGCATGGCTTCCTTCTGCCAGAGGGGCCCTACATGCTTGGGAGGCTGCAGGCTCAGTGTGGTTAAGAGCAGCAACCATGGTCATGCATGTGGTCTCCATCCTCCTGTGGAGAGACGGTATCGACTTCCCCATTTGATCCATGCAGCAAACCACTGCCAAAAGGTAGAACAAATGTTTGATAGAAAGTACAGATAAACCAACAGCTGCTTTGACAGGCCTGAATTAATACCTACATTAACTACTGATGGAATAGTCTCCTTACAATACAGTAATTCAATGGTTAAATATTTCAATTCATAAACACACACACACATTTGATTTATTGGGCATACTGCCAATGTGAGAGGCATAACCGGTGGTTATTAAGTAAAAAAAAAAAAAAAAAGGAGAGAAAGACCCCTAGGGTTATGTAAATCAGTCATGTATCTCTAGCAGAACTGCCTCCCAAGAATGCTCTACCAAATTTTTAATAGGAGTAGTGTCTGAAAATACATGTCTTGCAAGCAAGCAAGCAAGCTTGAATGGTATTCATCCGTACTGGAAATGCATAATGGAATCCTACTGCTGTGAAGAAAGTGGCTTAGGGTTGTTTGCTGGTTGTTTTGCTTTTTTTTTAAAGTATTTAAAATATTTAAAATATTATATTAATGTAAGAGCAGCACAGAGCAAAACACTTTAACAATATATTTTTAAGAAAACCTTTGTGAGACTCCATTGCAATTCATGCTGGAACATCCTCAAGTGCTACAGTATTCCAGCAAAGATCATAATTGCCAAGGCTTTATAGGAAGGAAGATGAATTTAACTGCAGGTTACTATAAAAGCAGACTGGGAGAATTGTTTAACCAGGGACTGGCACTGAGGCTGCATTCTCTCACCTCTCCTCTTTGGCACTGCCGTCGCATTCATTATGACAAGAGCAGAGAGAGGCACAATGCAGGTGCAGTGTGCCTTAAAACATTAAGATTTAGATTTTTACCAAGTGTAAGACCCTTAAGGTTACGTGTGCACCACAGTCACTAATACAACTGCTTCTCTTCTAGAATTATTTAAAGCTAGCTTTGAAGAACTCCTTTGCTAACAGTGATTTTAAAGAAAACCTTGGCTAGCAGCTCCTGAGTCAGGTGAGCACATGAAGCTCAGCTGCACGACTTGCTTGAGAAACCAAACATTAATTCTGCCGCCACTGATAAGTTTTCAGCTGAAATGATGAAGCCAGACAGTTCAGCCTGAATAGTATCACAAAGAGATCTGCTCACAGCAAGTATATAAGTTCTACCTTTGCACTTTAATGGAAAAAAATAATAACAATATCCTCCTGTGATTAGCATCTCAATCCCCCCACAGCTGCAGAGGAGGCAGCTGGGCTCCAACCTCTTCCCCAGCTCACTAAAATTGTTTCCTTCCCAGTTTCAACTACTTGCATGATAGGCTAACAGAAGCAACGAGGCCGCACTGGTGTCCTGGCCACACAAAGTATTTTGCTAGCTGAGGTGTTACTTTGTCAAATACTACAGGTTTACTAACTACCAAACGCTGATAAATCTTTAATAGCAAAGTGTGGAAATCCATCATAGAGTTTAACTCAAGAAGGCAAAGGTTGAGGATCTTCCAAATTTGAAAAGCTGTTTGACCTGTACCTATGAGATCTTGGACCATACAGTCCAGCTTCCCAGGCACTTGCACTACTTTTCACCAAGTATTACATCATGCAATGGTTAATGCTCTCGCTGCTTGTAGCTCTTGTCTTAAAATGCAGGAGGTGACACACTCTGCCTGCTCCCCTCATTACCCAACTGGTGAAAGCTGCTGAACCAGGATGTTTAAATGGGAAGACTGAATTTTAGCAGAAGAGCAGTGTACTCGCTGCACACTGGCATTTCATTACCTGGAGTGTATCACAGGTACTTTTTTGCTGCATCTCAAGGAAAAGGTAAAATCACAGAAGCCCCATGTTCCAGAAATAAACTCACCATGTGTTCCTGCCAACAGTTCCTTTTGATGTCTGTCCTTATAGTGTTATCAGCTCGATGAAAACTACTACTAAGCAAACAAACAGTGTCCCAGAATATGCTGCTACAGAAACATGCTCCTGAGCACCTTTCACTTCCAAAACCATACTATATAAAACCAAATTCTATTCTGAGACGTAGGAAAGTCAAGCAGATGGAAGAAGCATGGGTTTTGAAATTGCTTTCCCCACACATTTTATGTACAAAATGATCATAGCAGTTATTTTAAATCTGAGCGCAGGAGCTATCTTAAGAGTTGTGGAAGTAACTCACCAGAATTCAGAAAAACAAATCCTCTCACCCAGATAAAAGAGAGAAATGTGCTCAGCTCAGTACTGGAGCCCCCCAGCCAGCTTTCTGCCATCTTTTTCACACCAGATTGGAAAACACAGCAGCTTGAGTCCTGGAAAGCAACTCTGAACTGCTGAGCTTGCTGTCACGAGCATGTCAAGATTTTAATTGATTGCCTCCTGGCTGTCACAGTCCATGCATAGTGTGCTTTTACCACCTCCAATAAAAGGATCAGGAACAAACCAGTAGGTTGCAAGCTCAAGCAGAGGCACTTAACCTTTTCCACAACATTCAACTAAGCTGTGGAAATCCTTGCTGTAAGATGCTGTGGACACCTGAAGTCAGCTTGTGCTTAAAAGTAAATTGCTTGAGATCATGGAACAGAAATTGAAGAACAGTTATTAAATACGGAAAAGGCACCTCCAGCTCAGAAAGTTTTCAAGTAAGAAACACTGGGAGGACTGGCAGAGTGCCGAGTGACTGTCACAAGGAACTTGCTCCATTTTGTGTCCTCTTCCTTCGATACCTTACCTTGGTATCAGAGACAGGACACTGAGTTTCAATCTGATCCACATTTGCTTCCTCACCATGAAGAACTTTAGCTAAGCTGTTCATATTAAAATTCAAGCCATTATAAAAATATTAAAACATGAAGCTGACATGAGGTTTCTAGTTTATAGGAAAAAGAACTTGTGGCCAAAGTTCCTTAAAATTTTAAAAGTTAATCAATTGAAAAGCTTTTAAAAAAAAAAAAAAAAAAAAAAAAAGAAAGAAAAAGAGAAGCCCACTTGGCACTCAGAATAATGCTCATAGCTCATGCACAGTTTATGACCACTGACCATCCTGACCACCTCTGTTACAGTTCAAATAACATAAGGAATGTTCTGCCTGGAACAGGATAGCCTCTTTGGAAGTCCAAAAGCAGCAACGTCCTCCTGCTTTAAGAGAAGCACCTTTTTTGCCATATTTCTTTGGTTGATGACTCAAACAGAAAGAACGTGCCAGACGAAAAAAATAAAATCTCCCTGACTAACAAGCTTTACCTCTAGCCTAAAGGTATAATTTCCAAGAGCAAGCGCCTTGCTGTCTAAGCCAGGAGTTTAAGCCTTTTTTCATTAGTTGAGTAGTAAGCATTTTTCAGAAGGAAGCGGTATCGACACTTTGAGTTTACTGAAATAAGTTTTCTTATGCAGTGTCCTTGAAAGAAGCCCACAGAAGTCTTATAGGTTATCAGGGCCACAGATGGGAAACCACAGATGAGCCTTTTTGATTCTTCACCTGATAGGAAATCCTAAAACAGTCAACAATTAGAGCAAATTATTTCTCCAAGGAGTCTTGTTTGCAAAGGCTGGAGACTGTTCTACAATGAGCAAGGAGCTGACACGCTAATCATTTTACGTTTGATTAATCTGGGAGAGGTTTGGGCAAGAGACCAACAAATGAAAGGCTTCATCCTGGAAGCACATTCGAAAGCTACTGACTGTCTGGAACGACCATAACAATACTTGCAGTCAGGCAGTTTCTTCCTCTTTCTTCTTCCTTTTTTTCTTTTTTAAAGAACATTTTGCATCTTAAGCTACATCTTACCAAAGTGAGTCATTACTGAGATACAATCTCCAAAACACACTGACTTAACTTGGCTGAGCTGGTGACAGCAAAGACTTAAGGTACAAATGTATTTTCCTGACAGAGCTTAAGAGAGATAACCACTTTCAGAAATGGAGACTCATAACTGTTACAGAAGATTTATTGCATGTAAATACAGAGATGTGTCCAGAGACAGATCAGCTATTCCTGCTCTCTTTAGCCATCCAGGCCAACAGACTGGCAGAACTTCAGATTTACCTTGAAGCTCAGAGCTGACAGGCACTACTGTCTCCTCAGATAACTGCCTACACTTCTACTAAGAGGAATTTTGGCTACATTACAGTCACTTAAAGTCTCTACAAGAAAACCACCACCAAGTACTACAGAAATAATAAAGCCACTTATTTTATACCCTGCTTGCCTAAGGACTTCTGCAGCTCCAGAAGAGCGCGTTAACATATATTGCCCAATGAGACCTTTTGTTGTGCTCCAGTCTACTTGCCCTTTTGCTGAATTAAGTCACCGAACCCAAACTGAGACCTTCACATCAGAGGAAGCTCAGGTCCAGAGAGACACATTCACAGCCTTTATTTGCACCCAACTTAGCTCTGCACAGACAGACTTCAGACTGTGCAATGGGTGTTCCAACTTCTCTGGGAAACAAAAACCAAGGCCATAGACCTAGCTTCTCAAATCGGGCGAACTACTCATGTTGGATGGCTGGATGCTGCCTGCAAGTATTCATGAGGCACAGCTTTACGTGAAGGAGTGTCCCATACAAAACAGCAACAGCACTGGAGAGTCAAACTGCTTTTGCTTGTACTGCAAGTTTCTGTTGGATAAATAGGTCAAGTAACTACAGCTTTATCTAATACTTTTTGCATAAGTGACCTAAAGAGCAGGGGCATGGAGGGAGACTTTCCTTCCACTTCCATTCCACTATTGTTTTTCTAAGCCATGTGTGAAAGATGGCTCCAGAACACCCTCCCTTAGCACATGCTGCTCTCTTTCCACTCATCCTCTGCTCATGTGTAACAAGCACCAAGCGCAGTTCTCCCCTGAAGAACTACAACTCTGGCTGCAGGCTCCTTCAGCCTTTAATTATGTTACAGTTGACCTTTTCAACCAACACACCTTTTCTTCTAACTACTTGTGAAGCACCAGTGTTGAAGCAAGACAACAAGTTTTGAATTGCTGGAATAAAAGTTACTTTTATCTCAGCAGGTTCTGCCTCATCCAATCTTTCCTCAGTAAAAACTGCATTCAGCAAAACTGAAAATGACTAACGTAATTGAAAAGTTTGTTTGGGTTTTCTGGAAGGAGCAGAAGATGATAATAATTTGAGGTCTCCTGAAGTATTAATACAGCATAAGCTAGTTGGAGTTCCAGTTCAACACTTCCACTGCATTTGTTTAAATGTGGAGACTGCAAAATGTAAGAATATTAAATAAGCTGGAGAAACAGAAGAACAATAATAAAAAAAACCCTACAGTGAAGAAGACAAAAAGCTGTATCTGATTCTAGTTCAGATACATTAGAGCTTATCTGTATTTCAGAGGAGAAGCTAATCAGTCAAAATGAACCGTTGGCTAATGAACATCCTGCACCTGAAGTGTTGTTTGAATGCATTTCCTACCACTAGGGACTGGAAGTTTCCACAGCAGGATTCTAACAATGAGTCCTGATGCAGAGTTTTCTTGCACTAGTGCTCTTGAGCAAAAACTTCTGCAACTGCATTAAAGAGGACTTCAAACACAGGTGCTACAACAGCTGCCCGTGGTACCCAATGGGCGTTTCAATCAGCCCTTGGAAGAAACAGAACAAGCCAGCTCATAACTGGGAGTGTGTTGTCATCAACCTATTACTGCATAAGAACAGAGACAGCTTGTGAACTCAACAGCATGCTTTTACCTCCTATACACTTCATACTACATAGAACATGTGTGTGCAGCCACTCTGAAGTCCAATTTCAGGAGTTAGTAGTATGGGTGCTTCCACATAAACAGCTGACTTAATTTTCTAACTCTAAGCCAGTTATTGCAGTAAAGCAACCAGTGCTCAGCAGAATAATCAAATGCTGATGCCGATTGCCAGGGAGGGTCAAGGTTCACTCTGAACACCAAACAGCCGGTGGGTATTTGCATGCAGGCAGCACAGCTGATTTCAAGACACCAAACATATTGTAGTAAAGCAACATTTCAAGTGTTCTTCCACGCTGGATGAGATCCAACTGGTGTCAGGTAGAGTATTTAGACAGCATGTAGGCGCTCCATTTCATCAGAGGTCTAATCAAATTTCTAAATGCTAGAACAAATTACTATTTCCGCACCTCTAATCAGCAACGAGGGTACTTTACTGTGAGGAATGCCAATCAACTTGGAGGGAATATTTTTTATTTTTTTTAGTTAATAGGGATAATTACACTAAAACAGATTTAGAACCATATGGCCAAAACCCCTCCAGATACATTTAGCCAATAATGTAACTATATTCCCTTCACCACATGCTAAAGCAGGAGGTATTAAACATATTTATAAGCACGTGCTATTAAATTAGGTTCCATGCTGTTAAGATACTTTATTAAGTAGTTTTTAACTGCACAATTCATATAGAGGAGAGAACATACTCTGGCTCTCAGTTGTTTTCTTGGTATTAGCCAGAGCAAATCCAGTGCAGTAATAAACAGCTCAGAGACAGAAAAAGATGATTCTGAGTAAGCAGCTCTGTACTGCTCTACCAATGGCTTATACCAAGACACCTAATACTTCTTTGCTATCATCCACATAACACTGTTTTACTTAGGTTATGTGGAATTGCTCAGAAGCACAAATTCTTAGCCCCCAAGTAACCTCCAAGTCACATTTAATGTTCATATTTGTGAGAAAATGTGAAGTGAGAAGTCATCCTTGAAACCATTCCTCCCTTCTAAGGAAGAATTTAACTGATCCTTTAAAGTGTCATTTGACTCTAAAAGAAATTCTCTCTAGTTTCATGTCAAAATTAAGTTCAAATGTAACACAATTTAAACCAGATCCACAATTATGCACTTTGATTCTGAAGTGCAACAATTGGTTTTATTTATGAGTTTATTGCTCATTCTGAATAGATGAAAACCTGATTTTAAAGTAACCTTTTAGTCTTCTTCCAAATGCCTTCTGCATTTGAAGAGATAATAGAGACCGAAGGTCCCACATAATTCTCAAGAATATGGTTTCTTCTGTCTTTCAAACATGTTAACCTAACATTTGTGTATGTTGGAAGACTTAAACCCCAACCCAAAGGCTGGCCCACACACAGACCACACAATATGGAGGAAGTCCATGAGAATCCTAAACTTTCTGTGTGATGCAAGCTTATCACTTCAGTTCCAACCTACTCACAACACCCACAGCCAGGAATACTTCTTATTCCGCTCCATTATTATTTTTTCTCACCTGCTCCCCTGAGAAAGGGGACTTCACATAGCTTCCACACTGTTACTGAGTTCACTGGGTTGGGTGCTGAGCTCAGAATCCATTAGCAATCCATTGTCAGTCTAACAAAACCAGATGCATACTTTGAGAGAAATATGACAGGGTCATCAACAAGAAAAAAACCATAGGTGTTTAATAGGGATGCTGTATCTGTTTATTTATGTTACTCTAATTCACATAACCAGAGACTTCAGGGAAGATTTAAAATGTCTTTCTAGATCAAGAGCATCAACTTCTGTCTCTTACCCTGAGCACCATGACTTACACCCTGTTCAGCCCCTCCCTAATTTACATCCCTGACTGCCACAAACACTAGGACCTACAATAAAAAAAAAAAAAAAGCTTGTGCTTCTAAACATCTTACTTTCAATTTAAATAAGATGTGAGAATGAAGATATTTGAATAAATCAATGGTTGATATGGTCTACACCACGAACAAAATAGTTTCTCAGTGTCCTAAATGCATAGTATTAACTATCACCTATGCTGGTATTTTGCCCCAACTGATAGTTATCCAAGGTCTGATATGCAAGAAGCGTCCTATAATAAAAACAAAAACAAACAAAAAAAGAAACTAGTGTTTAAGAGAGACATTTAAAATTAATACCTCTTGATCAAGGCCTCCTCTATTATCTGTAACACTAGTTTGCCCAGGGTGGCATACTGAGAACCCCATAAAATTTCTTGAACTATCCCCAACACATTCAATGGTCTGACTGATACATAAACAGTCAGAAAAAAAAATTGTTTGTAGAGAACATCCCTACTTCCCTGTAATGGAATTTCATAAGATATTTGAGTCATCTGCATTATGTTCTCTATAGATCTTAAAGCACAGAGACTACCCAGGCTGGGTTGCAGCCAGGTATAGACAACAATGGGAAGGACCTCTGCATACAAACAGGAACACCTGCAAAGAACAGAGAAACTAAACAGCATAAATTATTACCATGCAGGTTTTTTCTGAAGCTGATGATGTGCAATTTCTCATTAAGCAAGGTCTCCCTCCTGACAATTTGAATTTCTTTTCTACTGAAAACACCCCTTTTCCCCCTAGTCTATCCTGACCCACTTTAACAAAAGCCAGTATTCAGCCTGGCCAAGCATAGTATGCTCACCATCCCTCTGTATTCTCCAGCCCTGGAAATGGAAATGTGATAATAAAATCTCCAGACCAACTGCCCTAGTTACACCAAGCCAGGGGAGAATTACACTACCTTCTCTCACTCAAATCTCCCTCACTAGTAAAAAAAAAAAAAAAAAAAGTTCAGATAAAGAACCAAAAGAGTATTAAGAGCTCCCTCACCAACATGGGAGAGAAAAAAAAAAAAAACAAGGATGCTTAAAAACTGGTTTTTTTGGTTTTTTTTGTTTTTTTTTTTTTTCAGATTTCCAAACACCACCATTTAAAGAGATGTGAAATCTGAAGCACTAATTAAGTAATATGCATAAATTTAAAGCAAATGCTCACAGAGTCAACATCTCCAAACCACAGCCTGCGATTTGGCTAATGCAACGCACCACTCCTACCAGCAGCACTAAGTCTGTGCAGAGGACAACCTCCGCACTTGGCTAACCCATTCCCAACACTAAACCTCAAAGTTTCTTTTGAAGAAAATCCTCCTCCCCACTTTCTTTCCTTTCTTGCCTCCACTCCCTCCCTGTAAATCAGGGAAGACTGTGCTTTTGCATTTGTTTTTTTTGAGGGGGTTGGGTTTTTGTTTTGTTCTGTTTTCCAAATAAAAGTGACTATTCTAAATGAGTGTGGTTCCCACAAGGCCACCTCTTTACCTTTTCATTTCAGAACAGCATCCTTCACCAGAAGTTCATTTCATTCAAGCCACTCTCATTACAGGTCTAATGAAAATTTAATAGTTCTGCCTTCTCATTTTCAGCACATAAGACTAGAAAGGTACAAGGAAAAATTTTTAAACTAGCTTTTACGGCAAAAGTAGGGGAACCCAAGAACCCTCAAGGCCACCATACATGTGCAAAGAGCAATAGCACTCCCCGATTCCAGGCAACAAAGCCAATAATTACACAAGGGGGTGGGAGGACAATTCTTTAAAAGGGTCAGACTCTGAAATGATACAAATTACTGCAAGATTCATGAGGATGGAGAAGGAGAGAAACCACAGTCACCTCTGGATTTTCACTGCATTTATTTCACAGGAAAGAATCCTCTTCTTTAAGTTGTTGTGTTGGGGTTTTTTTTAACCAAATCTTTCCAGAAAAGGTACGAACAAATGAAGATGAGGGACCTGTTGCTGACACTCTTAACTGCCCTAAAAGGTTGGGTTTGTTGCTCTTGGTTTATAGCTTTACACTTTGGACCCTTGAAGATCCATTCTCTCCCCCTGGCTGTGCATGCAGGATTAGGGGAAGAGTGACCTGAGCTGGTTTCACCACAGCAGTGCTCCAGGGGCATAGAAGACACAAACACTGAAGGCAGATGCCACATTTTACACAACAGAAAGCTGCTAAAATTAGGACCAATAAAAACAGAGTTGGGTTTTCATGACAGACCTTGCAAGTCACTTTGAGAACTCCTTTAGGGAGAGGCACATTGGAGCTATCTAGGCTATGGTAAATTAAGACAACTACAGTGTGAGAGTATTATTCAGTATTATTATGAGAGTATTATTATTCAGAGTGGTCAAACTATGGAAAGATTCATTTACAAAATAAGATTCTCTGTGACAGCCAAGTTTGTTGATCAGATTTCCAAAGCCAGCTAAACTATGAACTTAACAAAAACCCCAGATGCTACATGGTGGAAAACAACTTCATTTGCCTATGTTCAGAACAGATGGAAGCAGGCTGACTTTCCTCAAAATACTTGAGATGTCCTTGAAAGGCCTCTTGATGCCTACAGAACAGGTAACAGCATCTCCTGCACCTTCATGACTCACAGTGACACATATTTTAGCTTACACAGGCTTATAAGACCTGACAGTAGACTATTTTTGGCTCACTTTTGGGCTACTTTCTAACTCACCCACACAGAACAATAGAGTGAATGAAAGTGTCTTTTTTTTTTTTTTTAGGGGGGAGGGGGGGGACGGGGGGGGGGAAGGTTACTGGCTTGCGGGCGGGGGCCCGTTCTTTTTATTTCCTACTCTTTCAAATACAATC